>PVKA01005384.1:17635-58770 GCA_004027165.1 Ctenomys sociabilis | reverse complement strand
GAGAGAGAGAACCTCATACAACCAAACTGAGCACAGAAATGCAATTTCAATTATGGTATGAGCATTAAATGTTTCCTTCTAGACCCAAGGCTAAATGAAATTTTGGGGGTTTTTTTTGTTTCTTTGTTTTTGTTTTGTTTTTGAGACAGAGTCTTCCTGTGTAGTTCAGGCTAGCCTTGAACTTGCTATGTGTAATACAAGCTAGCCTTGAAAAGGTGGTGATTTATCTTGCTTAAGCCTCCTAAGTTCTGGGTTTATAGGTGGGTACCATACCAAGTTCCAGAATTAAATAAGGATTATAAAAAAGAATAATTTTATAGTAGATATATACTTTGGTGATGCTGATACAACACAACTTCTAGAGAACAGAAAGAGCATATGTGAAAAATCTTAAAACTTAATAGCACCATTATTAGTCTCATCTTGAGATTGTTGGATAATACATTCTGGGATATTCTATTTTTATCCTTTGCATCTTTAAACACAGGAGTCTTGGTACAAAAAGGAGATATAAATATTACATTAACAGCATTGCTAACAAACCCTATAGGCTTGAATTTGAAAAACGTTGAAATAAACTTGTGAGATATTTTTATCTTTAAACAGAAATACACGGTCAAGAAAGAAAATAAAGCCATGTTGATTATCAACTGGTTAGTACTAAAAAGTGAATGTAGGTTAGATGTGGTAGTCCATACTTGTACTTCTAGCACTGAGGAGACTGAGGCAAGAGGATCACCACAAGTTTGAGGCCAGCTTGGGCTACACAGTGAGTTCAGTAGCCTTACTTACTAAAGTAGGCTCTATCTCAAAAACAAACTTAAAAAAAAAATGAATTTAACGAAGTCACAGCATACCAAGTCAACAAATAAAACTCAGTTGTGTTCCTTAATAATAGCAGAGAATAGGGCTGGGGAGATGGCTCAGTGGAATAAGTGCTTCCCTGGCAAGTGCAGGGGCCTGAGTTCAGGTGCAGGGGCCAGTTCTACCATTAAAAAATAATAATAATAATAATAGCAGAGAATATTAGAAAATAATAGCTCAGTACTAGAGTGCTTACTTAGCATACATGAGGCCGTTAGTTCAGCTCCCAGAACAAAAAAAGGAAAAAGATAGTAGCAGGAAACACTGAAAATTCAATTTGCAGTATACTTTCAAGATCATGAAATTTTAGGGCTGAATCTAATAAAATATTTACAAATTGGATTCAATCCCCAGTATCCAAAAAGAACTAGATTGATCAAGAGGGAGTGAGATCTGTTAAACTGGTTCTCACTCAGGGTAGCAAATGTCCTATTATGCTTTCCTTTGTGTTCACTCACTTGATAGTAGAAACAGTAAAGTGCCTCCACATGTGTGAAATTGTCAATTCTCTACATTCTTCTGATTGATTGACTGATTGAGACAAGGGTCTTAGCTATGTGGCTCAGGCTGGCCTTGAACTCACTATGTAACCCATGGCAATTGTCCTACCTTAACCTCCTGAGTGCTGGGCCCACAGGTTTGCACCACCACACTCAGCCCTGTTTTTTCTTATAGAATTAGCCCAGTTCAGTACAGTATCACATAAAAACTGCTTTTAAAACTTTGGGAGAAGGTTGTGAGTCATTAAATGACTGAGCTACCTGTGATGAGTTGGGTTATGTAAGCCAAAGAAGTTGCAACATTGAAATGGAGCACGGTATGACAGAGAATGAAGACCCCTGATTCAGATGAGGAAGAAGTAATATAGATAAGTATTTGACTAGTTGAAATGCTACAAAATGGTCATTGCATACCTGAACTGATCCATTGTAAAACTAGGTTCTTGACAAAATGCCAACAATGTTGGAAATTGTTTGTAACAGGTGATATGCTACAAGATAGTCTGAAATATACTACTAATGCAGTACAAGTAAAACATTCTGTGTGCACCAATAGTATCAGTCAAAAACATTTATCATGACACCTCACTATCTGGACTAAAAGACTTCATTGCAGGACTTTATCATTCTAATCATCAAAATCTAAAGGATTTTGGAGATGATGATGTGGAGATTTTTAGAAGAATAATGACCCTCAAGAGACTTGGTATCCTTCAACTACATTTTCATGATAAAAATACCTACAGAAAGACTTGCCAAGAAAAACCAAAACATCTGACATTTTGGCTGCTATTGGCTCATTTGTTGAAAGCTTTGCTTTGAACTGTCAAGCAATTTATACATTGTCAGAATACATGACAATTGATGAACAACTTGAATCATTTCATGGTTGGTGTAGCTTTAGGCAATATATGCCAAATAAACCTTGCAAATATGGTGTAAAAATACATGTCCTGGTAGATGTAAACACATTTTACACATTGAACTTAGAAATTTATCCTGGAACCCAGCCGCCAGGACTTTTATTTGTGTAGTAATAAACTGTATGATTTTGTAAATAGACTTGTTACACCTATTTCAAAACATAACCCAAATGTCACTTTCAACAATGGATTCTAGGGGTGTGGGGAGATGGCTCAGTAGAATAAGCACTTGCCTGACAGGTGCAAGGGCCTGAGTTCAACCCCCGGTTCCCCCCCCCAAAAAATATATCAATGGGTTTAATAGTTACAAATTGATGTTAGATTTGTTAGAAGAACACCAGTGGACTACCAGTGTGGCAAGTTCATACATAATAAGAAATGTATAGTACAGTCTTTGGATTTCCAAAGCATGAATTTGAAAGAAAAGAAAAACATTATAACATTGACCTCATATATGGCAAAAAAAAATAGTATTGATACTGTCAATATTCCACTATGATGATAAGATAGATAGTGAATCTTCTAAACAAATGAAGCCAGGAATGGTCACATTTTACAACAAAACAAAAAGCAGAGATATGTTGATGAATTTCACAGCAACTATGATGTCATTTGAAACACAAAGTGTTAGCCAATAGTCGTGTTTTATGTGATCGTAAACATGTCAGGTGTAATTTTTGTAGTTCACAAAAAATATAACAAGTGCAGGATTTCATGGAGAAATTTTATTAGAGGATTAGGACTGGAGTTGATAATCATTTGGAACAGAGGAAGAAGAGCATATCTCTGCCAAAGAACTGCACAAAAGAATTCTAGAACAGACTAATGAACAGACAAGTGGAACATCACAAGAACCTCCTAAGAAAATAGGAAGACCAACAAAATGTCATGTATGAAACATAGTTTTCAGGTATGAAGACTGCTTTAAGTGTGGTAATTGAAGCAAAGATTATTTCTTTGGTACAGTTTTGTTTGTATTTTCATTGTAGTTCACATAGGATTTTTTATTCCCATTTATTTCTAAATGTTATTTTTTAAAGTTTGTAAGCAAGTAAACAATTGATATAGAACATATTGATGTTCTAAATAGTACATATTAAAAATTTCATATTTTGCCTGTAATCCTAGCTCTTGGGAGGCTGTACACTGGCGGATCACTGAGTCTGATCTATTAATGAGACCCTGAACACCCTGTAGGCCTTTCCCTAAAATACAAAAAATAAAAAAATAAGGGGCCAGGGAGATAGATGGTTCAGTAGAATAAGTAGTTCCCTGGCAAGCGCAAGGACGTAAGTTCAGTCCCTGGTTCCACAAAAAAAATAAATAAATTTAATATTTTATTTTATTGATATTTTTCTGTTAAATATACATTGTATAATAAAAACTCATGAAATTAAAATAATTCATAATAGCAATACTCCTAAGAAAGAAATAAACAGGGGTATTATGTACTCTTTGTAATGTTCCTTTGAAAAAATTGACTGTGATGCTGTAAATCTTATCTAGAATTTACAGAGTTCATAATTCAATTAGACAACAACCAGGGGCCCAGGAGATAGCTCAGTAGAATAAGCTCTTACCTGGCAAGTGCAAGGGTCCGAGTTCAATCCCCAATTCCTCAAAAGAAAAGAAAGCAAGAATAAAGTTACATAATTTACAGTGACAGCATTTGTTCTCTTTTCAATCTTTATACCACTATTTTATTTCTCTTTTATAATTCATGTAGCTAATCTAGTTCTTTCCCATCATTTTCACATCATGGCACATACAGGAAATTAAAATCTTTTAGTGTATAGTAAGGTAAATAGACAGAGGTGATCAGCACAAGATTTAACTATCCTAGACCCTATATGACATCTGAGGTAGGTGAGGAAGAAGTGCTGCATTTCTCCAGAAGCAGTGCTTAAAAGAAAAAAGTAATGATCATGTATTTATTTTGCACCTGCCTTTAGTGGGAATGCTTTTAAAAAAGAAAAGTAACAGCTTTATTGAATTAAAATTTATGTACTGTGCAATGTACAAGCTTAAATTGTGAGATTCAGTAGATTTTAGCATATTGACAGAGTTGTACAGCTATGACCACAATCAGACTTACATCATTTTTGTTATCCCAAAGCACATCATACCACCCACCCACTAACCATCATCTCTCAGGTCATCTGTCAAGTCTCATATTTCCCTAATGATAACCACTGAGCTACTCTTCATCTTCATAGATTTATCTTGTTTTGGAAAATATTTTTAAATTTAGAATAGACCATGATCATAACAATAAAAACTTTAACATAGCCAAAGAAATGGAAACCCTGCAAAGTGAACTCTCACACAGTATTGGAGTGAACAAGAAACCAACAGCAGAAACATACATAAAATACTTTCTCTTTTTTTTGCCTCTTATATGTCTTTTTATTTATTTATTTTAAAGAGGAAAAAATAAAACAAAAATTCAAAACAAGATAATATGAGAAGTTGGGCATGGCCATGCATGTCTGTAACACCAGCACGTAGAAGGCTGAAGCAGGAAGATTGTTGAGAGTTCAAGGCCCGCTTGGGCTATAGCAGTGAGCTCAAAGCCAGCCTGAACTACCCATAGTGAGACCCTGTCTCAAAAATGATGATGAGGGGGAGGAGAGTCAGGGCATGAGCTGGCTCAGCAATATAAGCACCTGCCTGGGGAGCTTAAGGTCCTGTGTTAAACATTTAATTGTCCAAACAATATTTGCACAAACCTTTCTTTTCAGTGAACCAAGAAAAAATAGTATAACTATCTTTTTCTTTTCCTTCTTTTCTTCATTCCCCCTCTGTTTTTCTTTGCTTTTGAAGTTTCTTCCCCCCCCCCCTTTTTTTTTTCCTGTATTTAGTACAGGGTCTTACTACATAGATAGGACTCGTAGTGATTCTCCTGTTTTCAGCCTCCCAAGTGCTGGGATTACAGGTGTACACCACCACTCCCAGTCTCAGTTACTGTCTCAGGGTACCACGTAGGCAAGGCCAGCGTAGCATGCTGGGAATCAAATCCCAGCCACAGCACTCTACCTAAGCAGGCGCTTTAGTCCACTGAATGAGCTATCAGGCCAGCCCCTTCCCATTTTACTATATTGTACATTTCAGATCTTGTTTACTTTTTTGGCTTCTCACACTAGGGCGCAATGTACATATGGTTTATTTCACTTATAAGTGTGGTCTCAAGTTAGATCCACTTACCTATAAAAGTCTCTAGTTTACCCTCCTTTGTGGATTAGTAGAACTCCATTGTATAAAAAGACTACATCTTTTTTATCTATTCCTTGGTTAATAGGCATTTGAATTGTTTCCAAGTTGTAGCTATTACAAATTTTGCTGCTATAAACATGACTGCACTTATATTGCTGTGCTTTAATATTTTAAATTTTTCTGGGAAGAGACCCAAAAGGGGAATAACTGGGTCAAATGGGACATCTAATCCTAGTTTTTTTTTTTGTTTTGTTTTTGTTTTTTGAGAAATTTCCACACTGCTTTCCATGGTGGTTGTACCAGTCTACATTTCCCCCAACAGTGGAGAAGGGTTCCTTTTTCTCAACAGCCTCTCCAGCATTTATTACTGGTTGACTTCTTGATGATACCCATTCTTTCTGGGGTGAGATGGAATCTCAGTGTTGTCTTAATTTGTATTTCTCAAATGACCAGTGATGTTGAACATTTTTTTCGTATATTTTCTATTTGTATTTCTTCATTTGAGACATATTAATTATCTTTATGTGATGATTTATATATTAAATTTTTCATACAAGTGATACTGTGCAGTGTTTAAGCTTGTGTAATGTGACTTACTTCACTTAATATTATGGTCTTAAGATGTATCCATTTTCCTACAAATGTCTTGTTTATTTTTCGTTAAAGCTGAGTAGTACTCCATTTTATATAAATATGTTTTATCCATTTATCTGTTGGTGGGACTATAGGCTGTTTCCAAGATTTAACTCTTTTGAATTATGCTCCTATACACATAGGTATGCAGTGAGAATACTTCTTTAGTGCTATTTCATTAAGTTGTGCTGGTTGGGTTTTTGTTGATGTTTTGTTTTTACTGGATGGTGTTAATGCTGGTTTAGGGTCTAAAATAGATATATTTTGGCTTATTAAGGCTGTATCAAACTCCTATTTTATCAAGGACATTTTAGTAAAACATGGATTTTAAATCAATGAACATTTCTTAAAATTTGCTGCTGTGTATCAGGCTTTGAGACTAAAAGGAGTCATGCAGTCTTAAAAAGAATTTAAGTCCAAATAGACTTTGGTTCCGAACTGTCCACTACATACACTAGCTTTATGACCTCAGGTAGAGGACATTTATTTAGAGCCTTGGTGTTCTTATCTGGAAAATAAAACTTCAAGGTGGTTATTGTTACATGACTCTACACTTAAAGGAATATGAAGTCCAATTGAGACAGATTAGGGAGAGAAGAGGTAGGGAAGAAAATGAGCTGTGGTGATCAAAAGTATTCTTTTTAGATTAAAGAATCAGCAAGTCTTACCAAGGCAGTAGCAGTGTTTAAACTGGACACTGAAGGTTGAAGGGGGTAGGAATACAGTGTCTACGAAACTGACACATTCAGGAAACTAGTTTTTTTAGAATGATTAAGCAAGAGGTATGGGCAAGTAACAGAGACAAGAGTGGTAGACTGATTGTAGAATACCACAGGCCTTTAGTATGTGCTGCCCTAAGGATTTTGGACTAAAGTAACTCAGGTTTTTTTGAAGAGTGTTCAAACATCAGGTTTGATGGAGGTGAGAGTATACTATGTTAATAAAAAGAAGATTCCATGCTGGCCCCACCCCTGGTATGCTGAGCTGGCCTCTGAGAAGGGGCATGGTGGCACACGCCTGTAATCCCAGCACTGGGGAGGCTGAAAACAGGAGGATCACTATGAGTCTGAGTTACATAGTAAGAGCCTGTACAAATACATAAAAAATAAAGAATAAATGAATATACCATAAGCTGTTGTATTTCAGGGAGGCAATAGGAGGGATAGATTGGGACTGAAAAAGAGGTGACAGAATTGAAATAGAATCATCCATACCTAGAGCCGTTGGACCATCCAGAATGAAGTAAATAATAATTCTCAGCCTTGATAGCGTGAAGTGATTTTTGGATGTACTCATCAAGGTAGAAGAAAATTCAGAAGAGCCAGATAGTGAATTAACTGTCCTATGGCCACTTTTAATTTCTTGAGCATTTGAGTGTTCAGAGAAAAAAATACTCTAAAAATTACAGTGATAAATTACTCTTTCTATTGAAAATGAATCTAATACCACATACTCTTTCATATGAAAAAGCTAAAAAAAGTTGATCTCAAGAGAGTAGGGTAGTAACTACTGCTAGAAGCTAGAAAGGGTACGAGGGAAGAAGAGAGGGACATTTAATAAATGTGTACCAGAACAGCTATGAGGAATAATTTCTAGTGTTTGAAGGCTACAAAAGAAAGGATAGATACCTAAGGCAATAGAAATACCCAGATTTCAAATCATTATACAGTATAAAGTTATTTCTCTTAAATATATATAATTATTAGGTTTTACTTAAGGAAAATTTATCTTGCATGTAGCTTTCACAAAGAAATTGATAAAGTGCATTACACTGTAGGCTAATGAATATGGTAAGTTATAGTATTGTACAGGACAGTCCTGTTCTGCAGGATTACTAAAGAAAGAGCTAAAGAAAATGTTAAATATTAATAAAGGTCTAATTTAAGTGATTATACTGTCAATGATAAGAATTTGAATTTTAGCATTTTAATGTTTTTGAAATTTTATAACCATGATATTAAGGTGAATAGTCAACCTGAAATAAAACTTACATACAAAAGTGTTTAAAGTATGTTTATTCACTGTCTTTTCTTTTATTCCAGTTACAATTTCTGGAAATGAAAATGGTAAGGCACTTTTGGTCTCATTTTAAATGGAATACTTAATGGCGTCTTAGTTGAAACTCACCAATTTTCATTTACTGATGAATTACAAGTGTTTTTGTTTTCAAAGAGAATGTACACATGAGATGCAGTCACACATGTCTTTAGTCTCAGTACTTGGGAGGTAAGGACAAGAGGATCACTTAGGTCAGAGGAGGTTGAAGCCAGCGAGGGGAGCATTGTAAAACCATGTGTTTAAAAGTAAAATATCTCTTTAAATTTTGAGTAATTGGATTTAATCCCCAAGTTAGTATAGTCTCATTTTTGTTATTTATATGAATTGAAATAGCCATTATTTTGTAAGATACCTAGAATTTCAACTCTTTCTGTATGTATTTCTGTGTGTATGTTCATCATACCTTCATATTTAGATTCTTTAATATCAGTTCTAGCTAGATTGAGAAATGGATTTTGCTTCCAAGATATCTAAATTTTATTAGTGGTTCTCTTTATGAATTTGTTAAAAATGGTACATACATAGATTTAATAAAATAATCAGCTGAGGTAGTGACACACACCTGTAATCCCAGTACTAGGGGGCAGGGGGCCTAAGTCAGGAGGATTGTTCTGAGTTTGAGACTAGCCTGGGCTAAAGCAAGTGAGCTCAGGGCCTGTCTCAAAAAGATAGTACATACATATACATACATACACACACACATACATACATAGGTCAGGCTTTGAGTTTGTAAATTATATTAGTGGTCAAGGGAATTAAAATATTTAAAATTGGGCCAGGGAGATGGCTTAGTGGAATAAGCACTTCCCTGGCAAGCACACAAGGGCCTGAGTTCAATCCCTGGTTCCGCCAAAAAAAAAAATTAAAAATCTTATCTCAGAAATTTAGCAAAATAAAACAATATTTCAGAAGTCCATCGAGATTGAATTTCAGAAAATATTTACTCATTATGTAATGGCAATTGAGCCCAGGGCCTTTGCACTGAGCTATATTCCCAGTCCTTTATATATTTTTTTTATTTTTGAGAGAGTCTAAGTTTCTTGAACTTCAGTCTTGCCTGTGTCTCCCAAAGTGCCAGGATTACATGTCTCATAACAAAATTTGATTTTAACATACAAAAATAGAGGATTTCTCAAACAGTTGAAAAATAAGGAATTTTTTTTGTTTTTTGAGACAGGGTCTCACTATGCAGTTCAGGCAGGCCTTAAGCTCACTTCTTAGCTCAGGCTGGTCTCAAACTCACAACAATCCTCCTGCCCCAGCCTCCCAAGTGCTGGGATTACAGGCATGCACCACCATACCCGGCTAGGAATTATTAATATTGATTGCTAGAGTTCATCAGCCATGTTCATACACCTCATTTTTCAGTAACAGAAGAACAGCCATTTTGATAGCTCTATCTTACTTTAAATTATAACTTTGTGCTATGTGCTGAAAGTGCAAATACAGAAAGCAGAGAATTTCAGCGGGATATCATAGCGCACCTGTAATCCTCGCACTGTGGAAGTCTGAGGTCTGAGGCAAGAGGATCAAAGGTTTAAGCCTACCATCAATTTAACGGAGCACTGTCTCTAAAAAATTGGTTTTTTTGTTCTTTTTGTTTTTTTGCAGAACCAGGGATTGAACTCAGACCCTTGCACTTGTTGGGCAAGCACTTAATCTACTGAGAAAAATAAAAATTACTAAAAAAATTTGAATTTCAGAAGTTCTCAGAACTTTAAATTTTCTGTTATTTCTTGGGATTATTTTTAGCATATCTCTAATCTTTCAATGATTTTGTTTTTAATGTAGTCACTGGTGATTTTTTAACACATACTTTTTGATTTATAGGCTCAGATTTGAGCTTTGATTTAATTTACTTAGCATAAGTTTTTACTTCATATGTTACAACCAATAACTTACAGCATGTGTGCGAGATCAGAAGTTTGCCCACTGGAGCCAGGGAGATGACTCAGTGGAATAAGAGCTTCCCTGGCAAGTGCAAGGGCCTGAGTGCAATCCCCAGTTCCCCCTCAAAAAAAGAAGTTTGCCCATTAACTCACATGACTGAACTTTAGTAGCTATATCTTAAATTATTTATTATAACAATAATTACTACCTGCTCAGTACTTACTATATTTTAGGTACCATGATCAGATTAATTTTAACTTTCTTAACTGAGAATGTATGTTAAAGCATACCATTTTTGTTTTGTGCTAATAGAGAAGAAATCATTTTAAAATGTATTAAATGTTAAGTATTGCAAGAGTACTTTATGTGCTAGTCTTAGTTATAAGTGAATGATTAAGAAATTTATCCCTAATGTAAGAACCTAAAAAGGTAAATAAAATCTGAAAGGTACAGTACTGTGAAAGGGAAAGAAACTGCTCAAAGGGAAAACAACTAGGATGAGGGAAAAGAGAAAAGAAAGGAGGGGAGAAAATATGTATATTTACACAGTTGCTTGGTAATTGTACTGCTGATTTCTACTGGTCTATTGAAAGGAACAGTTAATGCCTACTTTTTTTTTCTTCTTAATTTTTTAACCAGTTTTGCATGCTTGTATCTGCTAATCTGAACAACTAATTTGAAGACATCAACATGCAGTATAACAGCCATTGTTGAATGAACCTTTTTTTTTTTTTTTTTTTTTTTTTGAGACAGGGTCTCACTATGCAATTCAGGCTAGCCTTAAGCCCACTTTGTAGCTCAGGCTGGTCTCGAGCTCACAATTCTCCTGCCTCAGCCTCCTGAGTGCTGGGATTACAGGCATGCACCATTACACCCTGCCTGTTCAACCTTTCTTGTTTAGTGGAATTCTGTATTCTTTCTAATTTTTTAAATGATTTTTATTCTCTTTAAAAAAAATAAAAATCGAGGGAAAAAAGAAAAAAAAAATACATATAAAAAAAAGAAAGGGCCAGGGAGATGGCTCAGTAGAATAAAAGCTTCCCTGGCAAGCACAATGGCCTGAGTTCAATCCCCGGTTCCACCAAAAAAAAAGAAAAAGAAACAAACTTGAACATAACCTGAGTCTTGCTACTTATCCAGAAGCTATGCAGTAGTGTATAGATGTGAAGTGATAAGCTTGATGGAATGTGGGGTCTAGACAAGAAGTAATGGAAGTGAGCTAGGTGAAGGAAAAACAAAACACCAATTTTGAATCCACTGTATAGTTCATAAGGTTCACTAGAGGGAGCTAATAGCATAGAGCACACCTGATTTTTTTGTTTTAAGGACAAAAGATATTAATGTTGTTTTTCTAAACTAAAGCCTCCGTATGCAGGCTTAACTGCAGTGCCATCACTTTGTTATACATAAGTGGGTTTGGAGTTGCAGTTCAGGTGTTCCTCTCTAAAAGGAGAGCAGATTTTGAGAAGCCAGGATGTTCTGTTTATGACAGCCTGTAGTAGAAGTGAGAGGAACACCTTTGAAAATGTAAGGAAAAGCAGGGCGTGGTGGTGTGCCCCTGTAGTTTCACCACTTGGGAAGCTCAGAAAGGAAACTGTGAGTTTGAGGCCAGGCTAGACTACATAACAAGACCTTGTCTCAAAAAAACAAATAAAAGTGACCCCCCCCCCCAAAAAAAAGGAAGGAAGTTGTAGGATTTTATTTTGGCATCAGATATTGGCTTAGAATGTGATCATTTAGGGTTAAAAAATCGAAAAGATTCAATTCTAGGGATTATATAGTAAAAATAACCTTGGAGTTTTATCAAACTGTTAGATACAGGAGTTTGTGATTGATTCATGGTCCAACGCTGGAATTATGGGTGTGAATGCTATACCCACCCTGGGGCAGATAGCCTGCATATAATGTAAGGGAGGGGGTCAGGAAGATGGCTCAGTGGAATAAGTGTTTCCCTGGCAAGCCCAAGGGCCTGAGTTCAATCCCCCGTTCGGCCAAAAAAAAAAAACAAAAGGAAAGATAATATAAGGGAGGAAAAGAGGGTTGCTCTTTCTGCTTCTTCCTTTCATTCTTGTTGTTTTGTGTCTTCCACCACCATGATCTGTGGCTTTCTGCCATGTGCCACTCTTTCTTGGTGCCAGCCAAGTATGAATTGAAACCTCCACTAACTGTGAGCTAAATAAAACTTTCCTTCTTTAATTCTGAACATCAGATATTTTTGTCCCAGCAATGAGAGAAAAGTAGCCAAGACAAGGGAGAAGAAACTAGGGCAGTGCGTTTCCTATTGACCACAGAGGGGGATCAAAAGCAAGAAAAACCAAAAAGGAAAGAGACCAGTCAATTTTGCAGTAATCCAAATGAAATGGGCATCCATCCATGCACTCACAGTTAAAATAGCGAGAAGTTCACTTTGAAAAAATTTTAAAAGCAAGAATTAGAAGTAATTATACTGGGCCCAGGAGATAGCTCAGGTTAATAAGCATCTGTCTGGCAAGTGCAAGGTCCTGAGTTTGATCCCCAGTGCAAAATAATAATAATAATAATAATTGTACTGATTATCCAAGAAAGAAGAGGGGCATTTGAGTGCTAGGATTGTACATTAATTACCTGTGTCTGGGATTGGAGACCATAACATCTGGAATTGACCAGTACAATTTCAAAAGAAAACATTGGGTTTCAACAGGATTGTCAAAATTTTTAAATCATTTTATTTAAAAAGAATGAATATTCTTAAAATGATAATCAAGGGCTAGGGATATAGCCCAGGAGCAAGTGCAAGGTCATGAGTTCGATCCCTAGCACAAAAACAAAAATTAAGATCAGCAGTTCCAGTTGAATTATAGGGTAGATTTATAACAGCATTACTATTCCTAATGTTTTACTGCAGAACAGGCAAAACATCATCATTTCTGAACCATGATAAATACTGACTAGGGAACGTACAGAAGGAACTAGATTAAGGAGAGGAGGACAAAACTATCTGGTAGTGATTATAATAGAGCCAGTATTTACTGAGGACTGAGTTTTTTGTTGTTTGAGTGTTTTGTTTTGTTTGTTTTTGTCAGGGGGAGGTTTTTTTGTTGTTGTTTTTTGGGGTGTTTTTGTATCAGGGATTGAACTATATGTGTAACCCTACTAAGGATTTATGTGCCAGGCACTGTTACAAGTTATTTTCATTTTCTTTAGCAGCTTTTTTGAAACAAGTGTTTTATTTAAAGTCTCGAGCAAATTATTTGGGGAATATAATATGAAGAGGTAATAAATTCTGAAAGAAATGAAGACTACCTTGGGGGAGAAGATTTGGGCTGAACTTTGAGTAAAATTTCAAAATTTTATATTTTGTCTGTATTTTGTCCTGTGGTACTGCATCCAAAACTGGAAAAGAGTTCAAGAATCTGGTAGATAGGGCCAGGGAGATAGCTCAGTAGAGGAAGCGCTTGCCTGGCAAGCACAAGGTCCTGAGTTCAATCCCCAGTACCACAAAAAAAAAAAAAAGAATATGGTAAATAGTTCTTGTTTACATAATTCTTACAGCACGCAATCCTTCTTTGAAACAGAAAAACTACAAAACACCACTCACATACAAAAAAGCTTAGTTTTGTCAATGAGTTAACATTTGGAGATAAAGATGTTGATCCACAGGGAGACAATTGTGGTAGGAATTAAGCATGGTTAGAATTTGTCTTGTTAGTCTATGTTGGATGGGAAAATGAAATTTAGGGTACTTTTCTTGTAAGTAATGATTGAGTTATTCAAGTTTATTCATTGCTCCTGGTCATGGTAACTTAATTTTTACTTTACAGTTTCTTGGATTTAATGTGCATAGTGATGGGTAGTTTTAAATGACTTTAAGTTACTTAAAATTAATGCTTAGGGAAACCTTGAAATAGAGTATTACTAGTAAAAAAGTGTTTTTAGCTTAAATCCTAATGGCTTAATAACCAGGCTGATAATCCTTTTATACAGGAACAGAACATTTCTTTGTATATAATAATGTTCCATCATATAGATAAAAAAGTTCATTTTTTGAGGTTTTAATAGATCTTAATTAAATTTTTATTGGCGTAAGTCTCCTTATCCAAATACTGTGTTTTAATGTAATGCTTTTTCTTATTTTCGCCCAGATTCAATGAAACATTTTATTTGTTTTTATTTACCAGGAAAGACCGTTGTTTACCTTGTGGCTTTCCATCTGTTCTTTGTTATGTTTGTATGGTCCTATTGGATGACAATATTCACATCTCCCGCTACCCCCTCCAAAGAGGTAAATTTAATGTTGGTAAATTACCAAATGCTTTAACTTATTATGGATTTTTTTCCCTTGTGTTACCTATGTTAAAATTATGTAATACATTTGTTGTGTTTCCATTCATAAAATTGCTTAATAAAACCATACTGTGAATGTGAGTCACCAACCTATTATTCTCAGACACAAATTCATTGATGTAGCTTAGTAAAAGTCTAACATTTTTTTTGTCATGCCATGTTTTCTTAAAGAGATGTACTTTATATTACTGAAGTAAAAACAGATTAGTGACAGAATTCAGTTAGGGAAGTGGAGATTATTTACATCTGCTCAGGCATGAACAGATATATTGGAACTAAAGAGAATTGTTAAATTTTGGAGGAAAATTGTTCAAGCTATTGCTTACCACATGTTGTTATTACTAGTTTTTCTCTTTAACTGGAGGTTCCACTTGGAAAATAATATAGATAAGCATTTATGTGTAGTAGGTTGAACTCTTCCTTCACTGAAAATTTAACATAGCAAGATGATTAAGAATACTTATTGTAGAATTAGCAGTGGCTGAATTTGATTTCCCTGCTCTCTGACATTCAGTTTTCTCATCAGAAAATGTAGCTAATAAATGTGCCTATTGCTGCAGTGTTTTTGAAATTTCTAAAAGTAAACCTTTTAACTCAGTACCTACCACATGATTATTACTCAAAAATTAGATGACTATGATAACACTGTTTTCCTTCATGTTAATTTTAAAAATTCATTAAAAAATATAATTAAAGTAATATATTTTTCTTTTTAATGGGAAACATGTTCAGAAAAGTTTACATGCCATAAGTATATTCATGAACTGAATAAATACATTGTTTAACCACCAGCAGTCAGGTTCAAGAACTAACATTCCCCACATCACATCAGCCTCTTCATGCTTCCTTTCAGTCACCCATTTTGTGAGAATTCACTCCCACCTTCTAATGGCATAGATTGATTTTGCTTGGTTTTGTAATTACTTTGAATAGTCATGTTAGGAGTATATAAAGTACTAATAGTCTTCTGTGTTTGTATGTATGCCTTATTACTGTTGTGTTTAAGAGATTCATCTGTGTTATTGTATATAGTTGTAGGTCATTCATTTTCATTACTATTTAGTGTTCAGTTATGGTATATAGCAGTTTTATATACTAGTCTGCCATTGATAGGCATTTGAAAGGAGTTTGGTATAGGGCTGTTAGAAATGGGGCACAGTAAGCATCCTAGTACTTTTCCCCTCGGAAAGCATTGCTATATCATATTAAATATGCAGTCAAAATTAATGCAAATGGTTCCATAGTCATTTGCCCCTTGTTCTGGATACATGTTTTTGTTCTGAGAGGTAAAATAAACCATAAATAAGTGTTTCATTTTGACATTCTCAGTCAACCTTAAAAGTTGTGTTGCAAACTACTATTCATTTCTTAATCTCTTAAGTTGAAAAAACTAATTTATTTACTCAGTTACTAGTAATGAGTCATTGGAAATACAGCATGTTTAAAAATTAAATACAAAATATGATTACAGTAATACAAAATAGACAAAAAATAATCTGAACTATATTTGAGAAAAATGGTGTAGAGGTTGAGAACTCAAATGCTGGAACCAAGCCAGACATGGTGGTGCACACCTATCATCTCGCACTCAGAGCCTCAGGCAGGACGATAACTATGAGTTTGAAGCCAGCCTGGGCTACATAATGACATCCTATCTGAAGAAAAGAAAAAAAAAAACTGTCATATTTCTGGAACCAAATCACTTGCTGGCTATGTGACTCTGGAGACTTTGCTTAATACCCTTCTCTATTATAAGTGAGGGCCACAGTGGTACATACTCCATGAAATTATTGGAAGCATTGAATGAATCAACTTTATGTGGATACTTATAACTTATATGATGAAAAAAAAAAATATATATATATAGTGCTTAACACTTAACACATAAAAAATGCTACCTAGATGTTATTTTCTTTTTCTGATTATTGTTTTAGCACATTGCATTCATTTAAGACTTCATATCTACTCTACTCTCCATCTTCACTCCTATAAATTCGTCTGACTACTCAAGCCTTTATCCAGCAGCATTCTACATTTGCCGTTATAGAATTTGTCACGTAGTATTGTAATTGCATTTATTCATTTGTTTATTTATTTATTTATTTATTATCCTTTTGAGACAGGATCTCACTCCGCAGTTCAGGCTGGCCCTGAGCTCATTTTATAGCCCAGGCTGGTTTCAAACTGCAAGGATCCTCCTGCCTCAGCCTCCTGAGTGATGAAGTTATAGGCATGCACAACTATGCCTGGTTGTAATTACACCTTCACTTTTATTTTTTCATTTTTTATTTTTTTACATCTTTACTTTTATGTATTATCTAATGAATTGTATGTCATCATATGTGCTGCTGTCCTCCCAGTGCCTACTACCAATCTTGCTTGTAGTTACTCTCTAGTAAATATTGAAAGAATTACTAAATTATGAAATGCTCAAGAGCCAGTAAGCTCTTGAGAATATAAAAATTGTCTTGTTCACTAAACTTACATAATGCCAGTCTAGACAGTACCATGGAAGCAGTGTAAGTTTGAGGTTGGTGCTGAAGTAGCTGTCTTAGAAGGGCTCTGGTTCAGAAAGTAGAGCAACATTTTGGAGTCAGGCCTAGGAGAACTGAATGGTTAAAGTAAGTTTTGGGAATATTATAAGAACAGACTTTTCCACCATTTTTTCAGTCAATGGGAACTTACTGAATCACCTGTGTGACTCTGTTCTAGGCTCAGAGGAGTTAAAAAAAGAAGAAAGTCATAGTCTTTACATTTTACATACACAGACATATGGTAAATGAGCAAATAGTAATTGTAAATTGCGATAAATTTATAAAATTGAGATTTAGAAAAAAGAGCATCATACAGTAGAACATAACAGAGCAAAAGCTCATTTACGTAGTATGACCAAAAAATCCTGAGGAAGTGGTAATCAAGCTATGGCCTTGAAAAGTATTTCTTCCACTAAGCTTTTTGAAGGAAAGATCTGTTTACTATTTTACCCCCATTACCTAGATTAGACCCTATATTTAGTAGGTAAATGGGTAGAAACCTGAATGGAGGGTGATGAGGAGGCAACATGTGAATAACTGGTAGACATCTCCCATCATCAGATGTCATTTTTTCCTAAAGGGAAGATGTGGTCCCAGCACTCTAGTAATCCCCAAGGTTGCCAAGTCTATATGAGGTAAAGCTCATGCTCACTTTCATAGTACCCAGAAGTAGTACCCATGAACTAAAAGTTTATTTAACCTCATTGTACTACTTGTGTATGGAGCTCTACACCAGTGTTTTGCCTGAATGCAGCATGTGTTTTCTCATCCATGTGCTTCCTGTGCGCTGTTCTCTTTCCTTTGTTTTCCTGAAAGTCTGATGTTTATCTTTCTGGTTTTTTGTTTTTTGTTTTTTTGGCAGAACCAGGCCCTTGCACTTGCCAGGGAAGCAGTTATTCCACTGAGCCATCTCCCTGGTTGTATTGTGTCTCCAAGCAAGTTTCATTGGCAGCTGCTCCAGGCTCTCAAGGAGCCTTTCATTGTACCTGATAAAATAATTGACTATGTACTTAGGCTAATTTATATTTTGTTATTGTTTGTTTTCATGGCTAACATTCCTATTAGACAGTGCTTATTTTTTCCCACTTCCTTTCTTTGGCTTTTTGAAAGAGTCTTGCTTGTAGTTTAGTCTTGATCTTGATCTTGCTGCCACCTTCCTGCCTCAGCCTCCCCAAATGCTAGGATTATAGGCATCCACCAATATGCTGGGCTGAGAATTTGCTTTATAAAGGCAAGGTTTTTTATTCAGCTTTGGATGTAAGATCTGGGTCAGTGGCTAACTGTTAAGTAGTATTTTATATGTCTTTATTGCTAGCACTGTGGAATGTGCCTATAGTCTTAACCAATCAGGAGGCTGAGGCAGGGAAATCACTTTAATCTAGGAGTTTGAGGCCACTGAAATACACTGACTCATTCATGCCATAAATAACATTTAATGTTTTTAAAAAATAGTTTTAATTGTTTTAATGCAGGGGGTTAAACTCAGAGTATTGTACACAAATGCAGCCTATCACAAAGCTGTACTCCTTAGCCTAATATATACTTAAACACTGAGTTAAAGACAATAAATAGGCTGGTGTGGTGGCACATACCTGTAATCTCAGTACTTGGGAAGCTGCCTAAACTACATAGCAAGACCCTGTCACCTCCCACCCCCAAGCCCAAAAAAGACAGTAATGGCATTTCACAAATTTAAATATATTGAATAGTTTTGAATGAAAATAGACTTTTAATGGTAATTGTAAAAATCTTAAGAGTTTAATTTTTGTTGTATTTTATTCCTTAAAATTCTGTTCTCAAAATTTTTGATTTAAGCTTTTTATAATTTTATAAACTTAAAAAAATTAATGAGAATAAATGGAAGAATATCAAGCTGGGATAAAGTAGTATAACCTAGAGATTTTACAAGGAAGCTAAGGTTTGATCAGATCCTCCCCCATATATTTGACATTGTGATCTTGTTTCTATCTCTGAAAGCATTCTGGACGGGATAAGCCTGTCAAATGTCCGAAGAGCCCAGCCTGTGATAGGAGAAAAGAGCCCTCCAAATCTTAAAAGATTTTCACATTTAAAAAAGATCATGTATGTCAGGTGTGGTGGCACAGTCCTATAATCCCTCACTTGGGAGGCTGAAGCAGGAGGATCATTGCAAGTTCAAGACCAATCTAAACTGCATAGTGAGACCTTGACTTATAAAAAAAAAAATCACGTGAATCTTTCTGACTACTTTGTGTAATATTTTTTTTAATTGTGGAAGCCAAGCTAAATTAGACTCTTCCTGAATTATACTGTTTAGTCCATTTACAGTAGCAGTCTATAGAAAGGGAGAACATTTTATGATAGTAAAGAGGAAAGTATACTACAGTAGAGTACAAGAAGACCTCTAGTCTTAATGTCAGCCCTGCTAATAGACCTATAATCTTCAAGACTGTTCTGACCCTATTGGAATTATAATTTCCCCAATGCAGAGCTCTCTTCCCTATGTCAAGCCATTGTCTTGTTTATAGCAGAACAGACATGAAGCTTTGTTAGTGGAGTTAGAAGGAAACCAAAATACTCCTCCAACAGGTGAAGCTAGCATTTTGGCTGCCATTCTTAAACTTTTGAATAAAAATTCTCCAAGTAAATAATAATTGAGCAATGTTGTTAAAAATACGAAACAGTGCTGTCTAGATAGCTCAGCGGACTGAGCATCTGCTTAGGCAAGTGCAGTGACTGGGATTCAATGTCTGGCACCACACTGCCAATCTGGCCCTGCCCCTAGGCACATTTAGCTGGTCACTGAGATCAGATGTGGTGGCACATATCTGTAATGCCAGCACTGGAGAGGCTGAAAACGAGGATTACTGTGAGTTTGAGCTGTGTAATGAGACCCTGTTAGAAACTTAAAAGTACCTGATTATATGAAACCCAAGCATAAGAAGGAAGGTTCTGAAGATGCTGGTTAAATAAAAGAGCAATGGAGAAAATTTTGGTAGGTAAAATTTTATGTTTACAAGAAATGAGACAGAGCCAGGCATTTAGCAAGTGGCACAGCACCTGCTTGACAAGCACAAGGTCATGAGTTTGATTCCCAGTACCAAAAAAAAAAAAAAAAACACAAAACAATAAACTATGAAAAACGAAGGAGTCAGGGGGCTGGAGAGATAGCTCGGCAGTCTCAGTGCCTCCCTGGCAAACACAAGGACCCAGGTTCAAACCTCAGTACTACATGTTGTGCCAACCCTGGAACCCCAGACATGGTGGTGCACTCCTATAATCCCAGCATTGGGGGGAGGCTGAGATAGGAGAATCACTACAAACCCAAGCTATAGATAGATAGATAGATAGATAGATAGCCCTAAAAAAGGGCACACTTCTTCCTTGATAATTCTAGAAAAAAAAATTTACAAAAAGGTAATTCTGAAGAAACCAGCATTGTTTGTTAGCTTTTGAAAAGTTAAAAATGTTGACCTCCTTGAGACATGTAACCAAAAACTTGCAGAACCCCATCCTATGATCTCACCAATCTTAAAGCAAATGAAGCTTTGGCTAGCCTTTCAAAAATTAAATGCTAGTGGGGCAGGAGAAATACCTCAGTGGACTAAACGCTTGCTTTGGCAAGCACAGGGACAAGGGTTTAATCCCCTGTCCACATGCTGTGCTGGCCCCACCTCCCAGGGTGCCCTGAGCAGCAATTGAGTCTGGGCGTGGTGGCACACGCCAGCAATCCCAATGCTGGGGAGGCTGAAAACAGGAGGATCAATAGGAGTCTGAGCTGCATAGTGAGACCCTGTACACACACACAAAAGTTTTAAATAACATTTTGACTTCAGGAAAAACTCTGTGTGTGTGTGTGTGTGTGTGTGTGTGTGTGTGTGTGTGTGTGTGTTCCTCTTTTGTTGGTGGTAGAAATTGAACCTAGTGCTTCATGTATACCAGACAAGTGCTGTATCCTCTGAGCTACACCCTAGCCCTAAGTTAAATATATATTAAGACATTGGAGGTGCCTGTAAGACTTTGGAGGTGCCTATAAGACTTTGGATGTAACACATTCCCACTGGCTTGAGCCACCAGTGGTACATGTATATGACTGGCCCTTCAGGCAGTTTATACCATCTATGGAACTGTTCCATGCCATTCAGTGGAATTATAGCCCCTTCACGTGAATGTTAAGCCTCAGTGCACCCCAAAAATCTTTTTGACGAATTTAGCTTTATCTGTAAAAAAGCAAAAATGTTGAGCTCATATTCTGTGCCATCATTAGTATGGAAATTTTTTAAATTTGTAAGTAGGGCTGGCCAGATAGCTCAGTGGACTAAAGCACCTGCTTAGGCGCAGAGCATAGTGACCAGGGTTCAATTTCCAGTGTGCCATGGTGGTGCAGGCCTGTAATCCCAGCTCTTGGGAAGCTGAACACAGGCAGATCACTGTGAATCCATTCTATGTAGGGAGACCCTATAGACCCTGTACTAAATACAACAAAATAAATTTTGTATGTAGTTTTTATTAAAATATATTTGGGTTATCTTAAAGTGAAGAAGTTTGATTGTTACCTTCAGAAAACAAAATATTGGTGGGGCATTTTTCTGTTCTAGATAAAACTTTCTGAGCATGACAGTTAAGATCTTAGGATTTTAAAAAATGTCATCATTTTTTCTTCTTGTAGTTCTACTTGTCCACTTCTGAAAAGGAAGGTTATGTAAAAGAATTCAGCCAAGAAAGACAACAAGAAATTTTGAGAAGAGCAGCAAGAGACTTACCTGTCTATACCACAACAGCTTCAAGAAGTAAGAAAACAAATCTTAAGCTTTCTAACCTTCTCTCCTTTCATACAACACTTTCATACAACACAAGCTTTCTTTTCCAAAGATCCTTATTTCTGCCACGAAATATTGCATGGTAGTTATAATGATGCCCACAAATAGCATCTGTGGAACTGTTTTCTGTACCATCTATGGTATTTCAGATAACAGTATAGGTGAATATATAAATAAATTTATGTAAATTAAGGGATTCCTTTTAACATGAATCTATTTTTCTTTACTATTTAACCAACTCATCTTTCCTGGCTAAAAACTCAATTGTTATTCCCAGTAAACTATCATCTGAAAATTCTGGTTTGAATTTGACTATTGTGTTATCACTGACTAATAAAGGAAAACCAAGAATGTGCTAAGAGAAGTAAAAGACATAAGGAGAAACTTGCTCACAGCTGTAAAGCTGATATTCTGAGGCTACTTGTGAATTCAGATCTATCTGTCCCCAGAACCTATTCTGCTTCTTCTGTACTACTCTCTCCACTGTTAGCCTGAACACAGCAACATGTCTCCTTGTAGTTCTACTTGTCTCAGCTCTGTACAGGGAGGAGTTTCAGGGGTAAGACTTACCATTAAAATACAGGAAGTATCTTAGTTATGTTTCTCATTGCTAAGACAAAATACCTGACACCCACAGGGAGGAAAAGTTTATTTAGTTCACATTTTATAGAGGTTTCAGTCCGTAATAGGCTGGCTCCAAGGCAGGGTGATGTGGCAGAGGGGCATCACAGAGGAACAACAGTTCATGGCAGGCAGAAGGCAGGAAAGCATCTGAGCAACAAGTGATGACCCCCTTCCTGTTGCTTATGTCTTATCCAAGATACCCACCCTTAATCCTGGGATCACACACCCTAGCTCTAACCTCCAAAAGCCCTACCTATAGTGCTTGATGCCTTGGGGAGACATGTGGACACAAGCCATTAACAGGAAGTTAAATACTAGAGAGTAGTGGCAGTAGTGAGAGCTATGTGTTTCATACATAAGCATTCATTTAAACTTCACAACACCATGAGGTTCATACCATAGTTCTCACTTTGCCATAAGGAAACTTAGTCACTATTCCCAAACAACCCTTTGCTCAAGTGTGAGAACTGGTCTGCAGGGGCTGAAGACTAAATAAAGAAAGAGATCCATGATTGCACAAATTGCAGTTATTTGGGGGAATTAACAGAGTGGCAGTGGCAGAAAGATCAAGTGGTTACCCCGAGTTTGGGTCAGAAGGAGGACTGGACCAGTTAGGATCAAGTGATCTCATCTAGGTCTCAATGTGCCTGATTTATCTCAAGCTAAAGGGCCTAATCCACTGGTTCCCATCAGTGCTATATAGTAAGTCTCCAACTTGCAAACCTTTGAGTTGCAAACTTTCACAAGTATACTGTATAAGACTCTGTTAGCTTATGACAAAATCTGACCTTCCAACAGTACTCTGGTCAACTGTTGAAAAAATAACTAGGGTTACTCTAAGACAATCATGGTAGTAGGATGGCTACATTTACGTTAGTCTAAATTCATACAGATGCAGAGAAGCTTTAAAAATTTGTTCAGTCACACAGGAAGTTTGGGGCAACACAAGGATGCAAGTTCAGGAATTCTAATTACAGAACTCTTCTAGTCTTCTCAACTCCAAGGGGAAAAAAAAAGGAACTCTGCCTTTGTGTACCTACGTATAGATTGTGACTCAAAGTTTAGTTTCTGCGTGATTTAAGGAAGAGATATTTGAATGACTTTTTTAAATGTACTTAATGCTGCATTTTATATTACTAACATAGTATACAATGAAAATGGATTGTAGGGGCCGGGAAGATAGCTCAGTAGAATAAGCACTTGCCTGGCAAGCACAAAGGCCTGAGTTCAATCCCCGGTTCCTCCAAAAAAACAGAAGAAAGGAAAAGAAAACATGGATTGTAAATCAAACCTTAACTTCTCCACTACTGTTGCTGTGCCAGTCACTTAAACTTTAAGACCTAGTTATATTATTTTAAAATAAGAAAATTCTGAGCAGACTGGTACATACTTACAGTCTCAGACATAGCAAGCTAAGGCAGAAGGATCACTGTAAGTTCCAGACCAGGCTGAACTATATAGTGGAACCATGTTTCAAAAAAAGAAAACAATAGTGCCTATACCTCTAGGTTTGTGGAAGTATTATATGAGATAAATAAGTATTAAATGAGATATATAAAACATTTGATATGCTATATTTCAGGATATAATGCATTTGCATCAAAATTTCATTTTCAGTAAATAGCAGCTAATTTAGCATAATTCTTTTTTACAGTTAATTCTGAAAAGTCTGGTTTATAGTAATTATGTAGTTTTAGTTCTATAAATTAGTTTTTTTCGTAGAATATATAAACTTCTGAGATCATAGGCACAATTTTCAGGATATGTAGTTTTCAAAACAGCCTGTCCATGACAGAGTCTTCTGTTTTCAAAGTATTACTTATGCCCCAAAACTTATACAGCCATTGTTGTAAAACATGTATTTTTTTAATGAAAGAGAATACCAAATGTTTTTTTAACCTATTACAAATGATAGAGAATGTCACTGTACAAAATAATAGGAATTTGACAATGGTTGCTGTATTATATGTTATCTTCAAATTAGTTGTTTAGA
The DNA here is from genome assembly GCA_004027165.1 of Ctenomys sociabilis. Classification (NCBI taxonomy): domain Eukaryota; kingdom Metazoa; phylum Chordata; class Mammalia; order Rodentia; family Ctenomyidae; genus Ctenomys; species Ctenomys sociabilis. Next base: position 34,416 of record PVKA01005384.1, on the reverse strand, counting down.
ATACCAGATAAAAACATGTAAAATTGGTTTTTTAAAAAAAGGTGTAAGAAATTCAAAAGAAGGTAGAAAAATTTAAACATTAACTGCTCCCTTTCAATAGACCAGCAAGTATCAGCAGAACAATTATCCAAGCTAGCTACCCTGCATGTCTTGCCTTTTCCTCTTCCCAGTTTTTTCTTCCCATTGAACAGATTCTTTCCCTTTAACAGTATCTATTGTACCTTTCAGATTTTATTTACTCTTTCAGGTTCTTACACTAGCAAGACAATACAATGTTTGCACATGCAGGTCTGACTTATTTTACTTACCAGTGTGGTCTCTAGTTGTATCCACTTACTTATAAAAGCCTTGAGTTTTATCTTTCTTTGTTTTGGCCAGCTCAGCCGGCACCCTGGGGTTAGGGCTGGGATAGCATGTGGTACCAGGGATCTATAGTTGAATAAAACTCCATTGTGTAAAACTACCACATCTGAGGAACATAGTTCCTCAATTGATGGGCAGTTGGGTTGTTTGCAAGAGTTAGCTATGACAAATTGCACTGCTATAAACATGGGTGCACATATGCTGCTATAGTGTGATGTTTTCAGTTCTTCTGGAAAAATACCCAAGAGAGAAATAACTGGGTTGATTGGGACCTCTAATCCTAGCTTTTTGAGGAATTTTCACACTGATTTCCATAGTGGTTGTACCAGTCTGCACTCTCACCAACAGTGGAGAAGGATTCCTTTTTCCCCACAACCCCCTCCAACATTTGTTACTGGTATTTGCCATTTGTATATTGTCATTTGTGAGGTGTATATTCATCTCAGATGTCCATTTTTGGATTGGGTCTTTAAATTTGTGAGGCCTTTTTAAAAAATACCTCATATGTTCTAGATAAAAGGCCTTTGTCTAAGGTATAGTTAGCTATAATTTTTTCCAAGTTAATGGGTTTTCTTTTTATTCTTATTCGTTATGTCTTTTGGCTTGCAGAAACAGATACCCCTTGCTATCCTAGATAGGAAGAAGAAACATTGGGAAAATGACCATACTCCCAAAATTGTTAGACAGATTCAATGCAATCTCAATTAAAATACTATTAGTATACCTCACAGATCCAGAGAAAACATTCCTAAAATTCATCTGGAACCAGAAGAGACCTAGAATATCAAAATCAATTCTGGGCAACAAAGGCAGGAAGCATCACAGTTCCTGACTTGAAATTGGACTACAAAGCTACTGTGATAAAATTAGCATGGTACTGGCAAAAAAAAAAACAAACAGACCCAAGGATCAGTGGGGTGATGGATTAGAAGATGCAGTCACAACTACAAACACACTCGGCTACCTTATTTTTGATAAAGGGGCCATACATGTGCACTGGAAAAAAATATAGCCTCTTCTTTAAATGGTGCTGGAAAAACTGGTTTTCTTCATGCCAAAAACTAAAATTAGGCCCATGTCTATCACCATGCACAAAACCACAGTCAAAATGGATCAAAGGATTTAAATAGTAAAACTGAAACACTAAGTCTTCTGGAGGAGAAAGTAAGTGTAAATCCTAAAGATACGAGGGTATGTAGAGAGCTCATGAACAAAAATCAAACTGCATGGGACCGGGGAGATGGCTCAGTGGAATAAACACTTCCCTGGCAAACACAAGGACCTGAGTTCAATCCCTGGTTCTGCCAAAAAAAAAAAAAAGTCAAGCTGCATGGGAAATACTTCAAAGAATCAACAATTTGAATTTCATCTTTTTAAAATCTTTATTCTTAGATCCTACTTACTTTTATTATTATAACAACTTTCTTGTAATCTGAATAGCAGCTATCATCTGTTATTATGCCAGATGTGTGTCAAACATTTTAACAATATGAGGTAGGCACTGCGTTTGTCCCCATTATAGAGAAGAGCAGATGAGCCACAGTGAGATGACCAGAGCCCATGTGGCCAGGGCTAGGGTTGAAGGAGATCTGCAGTATTGTCAGTAGTACATTACTGTAGTCCAAAATCCACGCACTATGAGTTTCTTCTTTTTTTCTTGTAATTGAAATAATTCCTGTTCATTCTTTCAAAAATAAAATTATAGATACGTAAGTTGAAGAAAGTGGGTCTTTCAGATAGATACCAAAGAGATTAAAAAGCTGGAGCTGACAATTAGAGGATGATACTTTGTAGCAACTCCTATTCTGTTTTGTTATTGATGAGTTTGATTTGATGTGGTGTGATGTGGTTTGGTCTCACTTTGTAGCCCAGGTTGAACTCCAGTTTGGGGTTTTTCTTAGCCTGCTGAGTGCTGGGATTATAGGCATGCAGTACTACATTCAGCCTTTTTTGCACCATTTGAACATATTCACTTACAAAACAAATTGCATTCTTCTAAACCATCTCCTTTCCAAAGTATGGCTAAAGCCAACCTGTCTCAAGTGTTCTTGTAGAAAGTATAGATGCCCAGAGAGCCCAGCTGTGGTGGCCAGCACTGGGGACTGAGGACATGAGAGAGTGGATCTGGTGTGTCAGAGTCTGACCTTGGCCTCAATTGCTCCCCAATCATTTTTGCCTCCCCACTGGACCTGTGCACCTGTTCTGTGCATCTGCACTCCAGGCGCACACCCCAACTGCCACCTCCAGGCTTGTTGCTATAGAGCCCACCTGTGTGTGAATAAACAACAGCTGAAGCTAAAAGAAAGTCTTCCACATAGTAGAGCATTGCAAAACTAATGAGTACAGTTAACAAATACAATAAGTGGATATTAACAATGCAAGTTTGATAATCTAGATGGAACTGTCAGCTGTACCTTCTAACATTGCTTTAAAATATATTTTGTCTCATATTTGTTAATTCACCTCTGGAAGGTATATGCATTTTATAGTGATATAGTAGTCATACGTGCAAAAAGAAAACAATTCCCTTTGCAGATGGAAACAAATGTATATTCAAACCACTATATGATTTTTTTTTCCATTTAATATATTTGGTTTTTTGTATGTTAGGTTTGTCAAAACCAAAGCTTCAACAAATTAAGTTTTCAAGATCTTACTGGCTTTTATTGATGCTTCATAAACTGGGTGGCATCTGGCTTACAAAGTAGGAAAGAGAGTGAATGCAGACTTCATAGGCAAATTAAAAAAAAAGAGCTGAAGAAGGTAAAAAAGCAACAGACACCGATTGGTCATTTCAAAGTTGTTTTTGTGTAGGATTGTGGGTGAGATCTTGTTTGTTTAATGGGATGTGGCTGTGGTCTCTTTTCTCATCTCTTGAATCTCATCTTGTGCAATAAAGAAGTTAGGTTTCTGTTTGGTACCTTAGCATGAGTAACTTCATTTTGAGTGCTGTCATCTCTTTAGGGGGTATATCTGTGTGTTTTTTATGGAAAATTTTTGTTAGCTTCTACGTAGTATTTCAATATATGGATATACTACAGAATGCTTTCAAATTATTACTAATGTTTTAAAACAATCCTGTAATAAAGACCTCTATTCTTCATTGCTCTTCATTGTTCTTCATACAGACCAAGCATGCTCCTGCCTCACATGTAGCACCTCATTAGAATCCTCTTTCTTCTGGATAGCTGTGTGTCTTATTAATTCCTTCAATTTCACTTTCCTCAGATGCTTCTTACACTATAATGCCCTAGATCTCTTTCTCTGCTATCACTAATATATTGTTTATTTAGTTAACTTGTTTATTACTCATTTCCTTCAATAAAATACAAACTGTGAAGATAAAGATTTTTACCTAGTATAGTATCTGGCATCTAGTTGCTTCTTTATGTCTTTTAAATGAATGATTATATGAATTGGACATTAGTGGCCCATATTTAGTGAGAAACAGGTTTTTTCAAAACTACTTTCAGTTGTGTTGTTTAGTGTTAGGGTGGCAGATAAGAGGTTTTGTTTGTGTGTGTGTTTAATAATGTTGTTTCAAAGGGCCAGCCAGATAGCTCAGCAGACTAAAGCACTTAGGCAGAGTGCAGTGACTGGGTTTTGTTCGATCCCTGGCGGACCATGCCCACCCCACCCCGGGGTTGCACTGAGATGGTGGCCTAGACTGGGCATTGTGGTGCACACCTGTAAACCCACCACTTGGGAGGCTGAAAACAGGAGAATCACTGTAAGTCTGATCTGAGTAGTGAGACCCTATAGACCCTGTATTAAATATATAAAATTAAAATAATATAACATGGCCAGGGAGATGGCTCAGTGGAATAAGTGCTTCCCTGGCAAGCACAAGGGCCTGAGTTCAATCCCTGGTTCCACAAAAAAAAAAATTTAAAAAAAAATTATATATATATATATATATATATATATATATATATATATATATATATATAAAACATAATGCTATTTCATAGTTTCAAAAGTAAAACCCCACAATGTGCCTTATCAGATACCATTTTAGAGTTAACCTGGGCTTTGCTGTATAGCTGGAAAAATACTCAATGTGGGACTTTGTAAACCAGAGCTCTGGCCTATTTAGGCTGTTCACCTGGGTGTTTGACTTTGTACAGGTCAAACTAGGTTTGGATATTCTTCATTCTGTTTGAAAACAGCTGGGAAAATAGTGACTGAGGTTCTCTCCTATCTCATGACACTTTGATTTGAGAAGCTTTCTGGTGTGTTTTGGTATTATTTAAAAATTACTAGTTGTCAATTTTCTAGAGTAACTGATTTTTGAAAGTTGGGCTTTGTTTCAAATAATTAGGTTCATGCACCCTTCAACATTCTTTCTTTTGCTTTGTTCCCTATAGCTATCAGATATTGTGAAAAATGTCAGTTGATTAAACCTGATCGAACCCATCACTGCTCAGCATGTGACACGTAAGTAGTATTACTTTTCCTTTCATTTATACCAAGTACTGAAAATTGGCAGAAGGAACATTTTATATGCTTTTAAGTTAGCATGTGTTTCATCCTCTGCCATTACAGTATTTGCTAAGTATGCGAAGCTAACAAAATATTTATGGATGCTGGAATATACCCAGAAGTACTCTTCAGTATCAATTTCTCTACTAGTTAATAGAATTTCTCTAGCCTTAATTATGCTTTCTGTGCTTGTGTTCAATATAATATTCATACATTAATCCCCTTCAAAAAGATAATGATTTCCTAGACTTAAAAGGCCATAATGGGGAAGTTGGGGACATAGCACAGCAGCACAGTACCTGCCTGGCAAGCACAAGGTCCTGAGTTCGATTCCTGAGGTGAGCAGGATATAGCTTAGTCACACAAGTGCCTGCTGGGTAAGTGCAAGGTCCCAAATTTGACCCCTAGTACCATGGGGAAGAAAAGAGAAAGATAAAGGACCATAATGATAGTATCCTTGCTTTTTAATATTGCTAAGGTTTTGTGTTTTGTTTAGTTTGGATTTTAAGTTTTTTAATCCTTTATTTGGTTCAGAGTCTCACTAGGCATCTCAGACTTACAGTGATTCTCCTGTCTCAGTCTCCCCAGAGACAGGATTATAGGTGTACATCACCAAGCCTGGCTTTGGTGGTTCCAGAGCTAGCACTGCATGTGGTACCATGGCTCGAACTCAAGTCCTTGTGTTTGCCAGGTAGGCGCTTAGACCACTGAGCTACCTCCCCAGCCTAGTATTGTTAATATTAGAACTTTAAAAGCAAAAAGCAGTTTCATAACTGTTTTCGTCTATCATCTTCACAATTCCCCCAGAGAAACTTGAAAGAATTCAGTCTTTATTCAGTGCAAGAAAGTAGTATATTAAAGTAGATTGTATCTCAACTAGTTTGGACTTTTAATTAAAATACTTAATGGATGTTAGGTTACTCGTTTTTTATAGTGTATTTTGTTCTGTTTTTTTATTTTCTTATGAAAACAGTATGATTACCCATATGGCAAAATTGAATATTTAGGAAAAGTAACCATCTCCAAGCCAATCAGTGTTAATGTTCTGACATACTTGCTGTTAAATTATTATTTTCATGTTGTGTACATGTTTAAAGTAACAGGGTTCATCTTATTATATTTCCTTCAGCTACTTTGTGAGCTGGACCTATCTAATACTAATGTCAAAATGTTATTTGATGTTGTCCGGTGTGACTGAAATAGGCTTAGCTGAATTTCCAGTAAAAAGGATTATGGCTTCTAATATATGAAATCGTGGAAATATCATAAATTATCTCTAATGTTTCCAGATTGGTTCTCTTAAGATACTTTTGTAAAGAGAAAATTTTAAGTGAAATAAAACTAAAAGAATCAAAAGAACTTTCTGCACAGATTATTTTATGCTTATTTGTTTCTTAGATGTGTTCTTAAGATGGATCATCACTGTCCTTGGTATGTATTAAAAAAAAAACAAAAAACGGAAATTGCATCTGTGGGTGGAGAGGTAGAAAGAATTGAGAATTATGTACTCCAGTGGTGTTACATTTTAACAGTTCAATCATAATAATGTTAACATATATTCTGATGTTAGTAACCTAAACAGTGTTTATAGTAATGATTATTAAGAATCACAGTTGTCTTATCTTCCAGATGACAAGTAGTAGTGATTAAGCTTCATGGTTGGTTAATTTGTTTAGTTAGTTAGCAGTCCTGGGGCCTCATGCATGCTATGCAAGTGATCTATTCCCCAGCCCTTTTTATTTTGGAATAGGATCTCACTAAGTTGTCCAGACTGGTGTTAAACTTGTGACCTTCCTGCTTTGGCTTTCAAGGATTATGGCATGTGCTACTGTACCTGGCTAACATACCTTTCTTTCTTTCTTTCTTTCTTTCTTTCTTTCTTTCTTTCTTTCTTTCTTTCTTTCTTTATTTATTCCAGGAATCATACTGAGGACCTCATGCTTGCCAGGGAGGTACCATGCCTGTGCTTTTGTTCAAGATAATAGTCATAAATTTATCCCTGTCAAGAAGATTTATTTATCCCAGCTATATTCCTAATCCCCAAAAATTTTATTTGTGATAAAAAAATAAGTTATTGTCTTGGGGTTGTGGAGATAGCTTCAGTGGCACAGTTCCTTCCTGTCATGCTCAAGATTCTGAGTTTGATTCCTGGTACCAAAAAAAGTTGATGTCTTACCCACCTAGTAAATTAGTGGGATATTTACATTGTACAATCTTCAGAACTTCCCATCTTCTAGACCTTCATAACCCCCACTTGACTTTCTATTACCAAAAATTTGTGTCTTATCTTATTTTTATAATGTGACTTTCTTTATTCTTCTAGGGTGAATAACTGTGTTGGATTCTCTAATTATAAATTCTTCATGCTGTTTTTATTGTATTCTCTATTATATTGCCTTTTTGTTGCAACAACAGTTTTAGAATACTTTATAAAATTTTGGACGGTAAGTCTTATCTTAAAACATGTATTTAAGACTTTAAAATTGTATTGCTGAAGAATTATTTCATTTTTTAATTTTAATTTTACTAGTTAGACTTTTAATGGTTCACAGGACAGACAAAACTATAATTTGCCTTCATATACATGGTTATTTGTAAATAAATGCACATTACACAAAATACTATCTTAGATACATTGTAACAGTCATACAGCTTTAAGAAGTAATTGCTTTTCTTTTACTTAATGAGCAGGTTTATACTTCTACAATAAAACTGACATCAGCTCAAGATACCTCTAACCTATTTTCTATGTAGATTTTCAACATATTTTAATGAATGGCAAATGGTCTAAAACAAGCAAATCTTTCAGCAGTAGGGACTAGTTAAATATATCTATACAAATACAATACACCTAAGAAAGAATAAGGAAGCTCCTTGTGACAAATGGTTTGAAATGGTCTTTTGAAATGTATTATGAAAATCACAAGGCACAGATATGTACATGTATTGTGCGACTGTAGGAAAATCACACACATACAGTCTTCTCTACAGAGTACAGTTAAAAATAGCTACTGCTGGTTGCCTCTTGTACAGACAGCTAGGAAAGGAGACATGCTCTTCATAGTTATCTTTTGAATTTGGCGTGTAGTCATCTAGTCTACTCAAAGTATATAATAAAGCTTAAACATTTTTAGCTCACTTTGTAGCTCAGGCTGGTCTCGAACTCACAACAATCCTCCTGCTTCAGCCTCCCATATTTCAGAGGAAAAATATAGCAAAATAAGGAAAGAAGTAACTCCCAGGAATGCAGAGAACTGAACTATTTTTCATTAGTAGCTTTTTAGTTACTTGATTTATTTTGTACATGTGCCATTTTGATAGAATTGAGTATTTATTTGTTTTGAGAGGGTCTCACTGTGCAGTTCAGCCTGTCCTTGAATACACTTCGTAGTGCAGGCTGTTCTCAAACTTATAATGACCCTGTTGCTTCAGCCTCCCAAATTCTGGGATTACAGACATGTACCACCCCTCTCCATGCCCCATCTGGCACTTTTATTGTTTTCATTTTTACATTTAAGTCTGACTGAGTTTTGTGTCTTTTTTTTTTTTTTTGGTTGGGGGGAGGTAGGATAACTGGAACTTGAACTCAGGACCTTGTGCTTGCCAGGCAGGCACTTGTGCCACTGAGCTATATCCCCAACCCTTAAGGCTGATTGTGAAGGAAGAATAGTAGTTGTAAAAGTATTCATTCTTTGTAAAATACTTAGAAGGTATTTTAAAATACTTGTTTTATTATTACTCAAATACAGTGAAGCCCTTCAATCTAGAGACAGCCCTTTCACTGGAAGATAGCATAGTCACCAAAGAGAAGGGCTCACTTCATTTTGCAGTGGGACCTGAGAGCTGGCAGTTCCAGAAGTAGCAGCTGGAGAGGCAGAGCCTGTACTTTGATTTATGTGGGGAAGGAGGTAAAAGATTTTAGACATGTGGTAATAGGTAGTCCCATTGGGCTCCAGGGTCTTAGCTGGCCCTGGGGTGATGAGAGTAGAGCAGGAGGGCCACTTGGGCACGCAAGCCAGGTGGAATAGCGGTGGCACAGAGCTCCGCCTTGGGTAACTTCTACAGGAAAGATGCTGTCCTGGCTATGAACATTGGCCAGCCTGGGGAGGGCAGTCCCTCCCTGAGTCGGAGGGTTCAAAAATACAGAAATTAAGGAAATATGGTTACTACTGAGGGGCTATTATTCCAGTTTTTAGGGTTGGCAACAAAGTTAGGTGACTACTCAAGGTCACATATTTAATATTGAGATTACATATTTAATATTATACTTTGCTCTGTTCATAGCAGTATCTCAGTACTCTTCACTATCATTTGCTGCTCATAGCCAGCATAATTAAAGCCCGAAGTCCTGAAACACAATTTTATTTTTGGGAAATATACGGTTGAAGATTTTCATTAAAACATCATTAGTTATTTGAGTATTTAAAATCAGGTGGTTCCCCTGGAACAGTGCTTGCCCAGCATGTGTAAGGCCCTGCATTCAGTCTCAGCACCATTGTAGTACCACAGAAAAACATGCAAAACAGATCAGGGAGTGGGCAGCACTTACACTGCCTCTGTGTATACAGGGCAGAGGACAGCACTGCTCTCCTGCATGGTCTTAGTCCCTAGAATTTTGGCCTCTGTGGTCCCCTTTTGCTGGACACCTTTTTCAGTTGGCAACCTACTAACAGGTTGGGGATGCAGCTCGGTGGCATAGTGCCTGCATGGAAAGCATGTGGTCCTGAGTTTGATTCCCAGTACCCACCCTCCCATAAAAACCTATTAACCATACTCACTGGCCCTGTTTAAGTGGGCTTCAGTGCCAGGTGAATAAAGTAGAAGTTATGTCATTTCATATTTTTTCAGCAGTGTTTGCATACAGTGATTTTTTTACTACTGAACAATAAGTATTATTTAAGTTTTTAAGATTCATCATAAGAAAAGATTAGTGAAGGACCAGTGAGATAGCTTAGTGGTCTAAAGCACCTGCTTAGGCAAGTGCGCAGGGACTGCAGTTTGATCCCCAGCACCACATTGCTGTGGCAGCCCCTAGAGTGCATTGAGCTGGCCACAAAAAAGAAAGAGATGCTAAAAGAGATAGCTCAGCAGACTTAAGCTTAGGCAAGCACAGGGACCATGGTTCAATCCCTGGCTCCACATGCCACACCATTCCAGCTCCCAGGTTTGCTAAGCTGGTAACCAAGTCCAGGCATGGTAGCACATACCTGTGATCCCAGTGCTGGGGAGGCTGAAAGCGGGAAGATCACTACAAGTCCAGCCTGCATAGTGAGACCTTGTCACAACCAGATACATAAAAATAAAAATAAAAAAAAACATTAGAGAACTTTATCTTTTTCTGCATTCATTCAGGACATATTAATTTAGTACTTTCTCTGCCAGAAGGTGTGATATTCTGAGGACTTTTGGGTTATATCAGCAAACAGACCCCCATCTCTATGTCCTTGTAGAGCTTTCGCGAGGAGACACGTATGATAAAAATGGGTCAGGGCAGAGGATTGGACAAGTGGGGACAGGCACCCATCAGACAGTAGATGGGCCCTCACTAAGAGTGGGACTGGCTTCATGGGGAGGAAGTCGGTGGAAGTTGAGGAGAGAGCTGTAGAGCAAACAAATGCATTGGTATCCTTGATATGTTTAGGGCAACAGGATGGCCATCATGCTGGAGGAGACTGAATAAAAAGTGGCTGTCATCCCAGGGAACTGAGGAGAGCAGGAGAAACATGCTCTGATCTGTGAAGGGCTGCTCTGAAGGCTGCCCTGCACCTTACTAGATGGAAATAGAAGAGCCACACAGCCGGCACCTGTTACAGGCTGTTGTGAATTTCTAGCTTTAACAAGGCTATAGTAATGAAGAGGGTAAGGTGTCATCAGGTCTAGTTCGTGGGGCCGGGGGGAGAAAGTCTTGCTATGTAGTTCTGGCTGACCTTGACCTGGCAGTGCTGGAATTGCAGGTATATGCCACCACACTCAACTTAAGGTCTAGTTTCTAGAAACTACAAATCAAATGTTTAGTGAAATACATACTTGCTAAAACATTTTATTCTTTCTAAATGTGAATCAATTAAAAACTGAATGGAAAAGTATGTGTCGAAAGGCTACCTGAAAAAAGCAAGGGTACCTAATTGTGCTGAAAAAGCTAAATGTTTTTATCTGGTTTTCTGTTGAAATTTTTGAAAAAATATGTACATGACTATTATAAAAGCAACATCTTAGTGTTCCTTCAAAAAACACAGGGCTTATAGCATAGAACTCAGGTGTTCAGAGTAATTTTGTATAAAAATTGGTTTCTTAATACATTGTCTCTATTTGCACAAGCTTTGCCGCAGGAAATCTACAGAGAATTGTCCAAAGGTAAAGCACATCATCCCCATGACATTGTCATTATTTCTTTTATGACATTTTATAGAAAATTCTGTAATAAAATTTTTCTTCACAGGATAATGAGATAAAAGAATCATTTAAGAGGTAAAGTGGGAGAAAAGAGAAATACCAAAATAATCTGATATATGGCTAGAATATAGCTCAGTGGTAGAGCATATAAGGCACTGGTTAAACCCCCATTATGAGAAACAAAAACAAAAAGAATGATCTAGTCCTTAATAATCTTCCTTTCTGTCTATCAAATGGTATTGTAACTTAAATAGAAGGGTGGATTCTTGTAGTTGTAAGAAAAAATAACAGAGAAGCTATTTCCATTCAATACCTTCTGGCAGATATACTTACCCAAATGCTGGTTGCCTCCCAGGCTCCACAGAGGGGCAGAGGCTGAGGTGAGAAGGTCCATTTGACAATAAAGGCTTAGGCACCTGTGCAGAAATAAGACCCAAGAAACACAATATAAAACTTCAATATATTCCAATGAGTTTCTGTTGACAGTATATCAGTGAAGGAAATATTTTAGCATAGATTCTGGATGTTGTGGAAAGTTTGACTATGAAAGAAGATGGTTATGAAGAAGAGTTCACCTTTTCATTTGATTACTGAGAGATATTGCTAACATTTTTAAATATTTAAGAGACAATTTTTAAATTTTTTGTTGGATTTAAAGGTTTAATGTCCTCAAATTTGACTTTCTTTTTTTTTCCTTTCCTCAGAATGAACCGACAGATACACGTGCAAAGTTCCATGTACTTTTCCTTTTCTTTGTGTCTGCAATGTTCTTCATCAGTGTACTCTCACTCTTCAGCTACCACTGCTGGCTAGTTGGAAAAAATAGAACAACTATAGGTAAAAAGCCAAAATAAATGAGCACAAGTGAATATGAAATCTAGATGAGGGCAGGAGTCAGATGATAGAGCAGTGTAGAATGGCTCTGTTAAAACTGTGATTGTATACAAGCAATAAACAGAAAGGTTCATTGTGTTGAAGAACTTCAAGAATTACTTTTACAATTTCAGTAATAATATATATATATAGAGAGAGAGTATTTTAATAAAAAATAATTTTAATAGAGAGTATCACTTAACTAGCACATGCAAGTCCTGGGCTCAGTCTCCAGCACTGCAAATAAGCAAGCATGTACATGCACACACTGGGAGGCCGAGGCAGGAAGACTGAGAGTTGGAAGCCAGCCTGGGCAGTGTACACAGCCTTTTCTCAAAAGAGAGCTGGGGATGTATCTTGGCTCAAAGGTTCTGGGTTAAATCCCCAATACCATAGCTGCTTGAGTGCTTAGTTTTCAGCAAGTACCCCCACACTTGAAAAGAATTTTTAATATGGAATACTAAAGAGAGATTTTAGGGAAACATTTAGTGGTTACATTTAGATCTTTCCAATGTCATGTATTATTGGGTCATGTAAATTATGGTAGCTTCCAGAGTAAGGATTTTCTACACCCTTCCTACCCCAGTTTACCTTCTACTATTTCATTCTCCTCCACTTCCATCCTTTTATCCTTTTTCCACCTGAATAAAATTTCTTATATCTATTAACTGATTTGACCATCTTCACAGAATGTTTTGCCATCTCCTTTATTCGTAATCAGAAAACAAAAATGTTGGCATACTGACAAAAGCCACCCCTTAAAACCTTCAGCAAAAGCTAAAAACTTAAAGATTTCAAGTTAAAAAAAAAAAAAATTCTTGCTTTCCAAAGGATAAATCTGATAGTATTGGACCAGTTTCCCACCGCTATCAACAGTTTGAGCTGAGTAGTAGCCGCCTGTTACAGATAGTACCGAAATGCCTTCATCTGCTGCCTCCCCATTGGCCTGGCTGTTTCCCTCCTCTGTTGTTCACCCTTTATGAGATTAATATTTCCAGACAAACCACTTCTCTGTTAATACTCTTTTTCACCAGTGACCACAATAAGAAACACATTTTAATCATGACTTGGTATATGCACAGGCTTACAAATTATGTAAGTTAAGAATTTTACAGAACATCATTAATCTCAAGTATGTGTGCTATGCTCTGCTACATTGCGCTTTAGCTCACAGCTGCTTACATGATTGCATGGCATGCTACAGTGTTCTGGCCCACACTTTGAAACACATTGCCTAAATGTGCTACTTGTCTTACAGCCTCGTCTTCTCACACTGCTAATTCTTTGCCATGTCAAGATTGTTATTCTTTCTTGATAGCACCTTTGCTCTTCGTAATTGTCACTCACCACAGTTAGATCACTTCCCCACATTTAATGAGTTCCTGTATTCATACTAATACCATTATCTCAAACAGGCAAGGTAGTCTCTTTGATTTTGATAGCTTCTTGTTCTCATATCCACACTTTGAGCTTTTAATCACCTAGAACTGAAGAACTCCTATGTATGAATTTTTTGTCCATGCATACAACAGGACTGTTGAAAGTTGGAGGGACTCTTTAACTCCATGTTGGTTTTTGGATCTGGAGAGTGAGGGTCTCAGGCCTTACTGTGACCCTTGACTCTTGACTACAGTATCATGTATTTTTTTGGTCAGGTTCCTTACCTGTTAACCCACAATGTGATTGCACATTGTCACCATTCTCTGTTCTATTTTTTTTTCTTTTCTGTGGAACGGGGGATTGAACTCAGGCCCTTGTGCTTGTCAGGAAAGCACTTATTCCACTGAGCCATCTCCCCAACCCCCACCATTCTCTGTTCTACTTACTGTCATGAATTCTTCACACAGAACTTCAAAATAATGAGCAAACTCATCTTCCACCTTTATAACCTTTCATGGACATTGCTGCTTTCACACCTGCCACTTTGCTCCAACTTCCAAAGAAAGATGTCATTTCTGGTGTTCAGTGTTCATCAGAGCTCACAAGATGGCCTTAGATCTCCTCTGAGATTCCCTCTTTTTAAGGTTTTTGTTTTGGTTGGGAAGGAGAGCAGTTTGAGATAGGGTCTCACTATGTAGTCCAGGCTGGCCTTGAACCCACTGTGTATCCAGGCTAGCCTCCAACTTGTAATCCTCCTATCTCAGCCTCCCAAGTGCTGGGATTAAAGCTCTTCAGTTTTTACTCTGCTGTTCCTATATTGTCAGTTTCTCCCAAAACTGGCTAGCTGCTTCTTATCCATAGTTTACAAAACATGCTGAAATACTTTTAAATAAAAACTTGTGGGCCGGAGAGGTAGCTCAGAGCATAAGCACCTGCCTGGCAAGCACAAGGTCCTCAGTTCAATCCCCTGTACCAAAAAAACGTGAAGAAAAACTTGTGACACCTGTGTCTTCATCTAGACCTCACTCTACCATACTTGATAGCCATACTTAAAACAGTGGTCTGTAACCACTCTTAATAATTTCTCCTCGCTCATTGTTCAGGATCACTCAAGTGAACTGCCCCTTTCTTCCACCTTCCCTGCCACTATCCTAACAGGAGCAATTCCTTTTGATCCAGACAAAAATCAGGTTTCCTCCCCTACGTGCTCTGATGTGTTAAGGCAACTATTTTCAGTGCCACACAGCTTTGCTCCCTATAGGCTTTAGGCAATTTCATAAACTTTTTATCTTGGGTCCCAGATCTCCCATTCTGTTACTGTGAGAAATAATGATAGAAAGTTCATAAATAAAAGTAAAGTTGGACAACTTAAGAGTATCTCTTTTAAAAAACAGATATATTGGGCCAGTAAGATAGCTCAGTGATGTAAAGCACCTGCTTAGACAAGCATAGGCAGGTGCAAGGGATTGCAGTTCAATCCCTGGCAGTATGTGCCATACCAGCCCCGCCCTCAGGATGGGCTGAGCTGCTAAAAATATATGTACATATAATATATATGCCATAATTCATTAGAATTTTCAGTAACACTAATTATTTTAACATACTATTTTATATAGTTGGTAAAATTAAAGATGTACTTTTTCTAAATAAATTTCAAAAGTTTATCTTTTTAAAAATAATTTTACAGATTTATAGGATGTTGTATAACATGAATATAATTGTAATAATCAGCTGAGGATAATTGGCTTGTCACGTCTTAGCATTTCTAGTTATTTAATTGCTACAAATATACTATGGTTTAGCATAAGACATAAGAAAATTGATATTTACAATTCCTTTTATAAGTTTTAAATACATTGATTGGCTTTTTTTTTTTAATAGAATCATTCCGTGCACCTACATTTTCATATGGACCTGATGGAAATGGTTTCTCTCTTGGGTATAGTAAAAATTGGAGACAAGTATTTGGTGACGAAAAGAAATATTGGCTGCTTCCAGTGTTTTCAAGGTAATTTATAAAATTCAGGACTCAAAAATTATGGAATCTATGGTAGTCTGTGTCTCTAATTAAATATATTAATATAATACATATTCTCTGACTTTTGGGGGGGTACCAGGAATTGAACTCAGGGCCTTGCACTTGCCAGGAAGCTGCTATGCAATTGAGCTATATCCCCAGCCCTCATTTTGACATTTTTATAGACCTTTAAAGTGAATGCTCAGGGCCAGGGAGATAGCTCAGTAGAGCTAAGCACAGGGTTCTGAGTTCAATCCCCAGAACCACAAAAAAAGAGTATGTTCAGAATAACTTGATCACACATAAAATATTTTGTTTGCTTTCGTTTTAAATTACATACAATAGAATTGGAGCATATAAATGAAGAGTAAAAGTAAAGAATTTTAGGAATTTTATACTTACAGCTATATTTTCAAATTTTCCCATCACAGAAGTGAATATTTTTCTTTCTTAAAGCACATAGTGCAACTTTACCTCTATTGTAAAGAATATTTACTAATAATTCATAGTTCCCATTTCTCTAATTCCCAATGATTGTAGAATGTCTACTTGTCCATGTCATTGTAGAAAAGGAAAATATAATTGAAGTCATATATTTGTAAATACAGTTACAGGGTATTTTCCTTATCCAAATTACCTGTTTTGGTCTAAAAGTGATTTACATGGCTTTCATTTTTGAAGACTGGTTTCATTTTGTATTGAATTCTAGATGTTGCTTCAGTTTTCTGGTCTTCATTATTTGTGATAGGTTTGTGGCCGTGGTTACTTTCTCATGCTACATAGATTTCTCAGGCTACTGTGAAGCTTTCTATTTAATCAATACAAAATTTTTTTAAGGAATACCATGGTATAGTTTTTTTCATGTTTCTTGTTGGGATTGATTAAGCTTCCTGCCTCTGATTTTATAGTTTGCATAGAGTTTAGAAAAATTGTTAACCATTGCTACTTCTGTCATCTCTTTTCCTGCCCTATTTTAGGGACTCCAGCTACAGACATGTTTGTCCCTTTAGAGTTTTCAGCTCCATGTTCGTTTTGTATGTTCAGTGTTTTTATTTTATCTGTTGCTGTATGTTCAAGTTTACTGACGTACTTTCTCTATTGTGTTTTTTTTTTTTTTTTTTTTTTTTTTTTTTTTTTTTTTTTTTTTTTTTTTTTTTTTTTTTTTTTTTTTTTTTTTTTTTTTTTTTTTTTTTTTTTTTTTTTTTTTTTTTTTTTTTTTTTTTTTTTTTTTTTTTTTTTTTTTTTTTTTTTTTTTTTTTTTTTTTTTTTTTTT
>PVKA01005384.1:0-17535 GCA_004027165.1 Ctenomys sociabilis | reverse complement strand
GAAGCACTTATTCCATTGAGTCATCTCCCCGGCCTTGTTTTGTTTTTTTAATGTATTTGGTTGTTACAATGTCTGACCAAGCAGGGGCCAGGGAGATAGCTCAGAATAAGCCGCTTGCCTAGGAATCACAAGGGCCTGAATTCAATCCCTGGTTCCACACCCCCCCCCAAAAAAAAATCTTAGCAAGCAGCTCAGATTTATAGTGATCATCCTGCTTTCAGCTTTCTTAGTGCGTGGATTACAGGCATGTGCCACCATGCCCAGACTGACCCACTCAGCCTGCCCTGGAAGCAAGGCTGGTTGCAGCATGTGGTGCCAGGGATTGAACCATGGTCCCTGCACTTGACTAAGCTTGCCTAAGCAGGTGCTTTTGTCCACTGAGCTATCTTGCTGGCCCTGTCTCATATTTTTGAGATTTTTTTTTTTATTAGGACACAGATATTTGTTGAGAAAATTATTTTCTCTGATCATTGAATTCCTGGCTTGAGGTTCCTTCCAATTTCCTGTTATAAAAGTGTTACTCTGTTATCTTCCACTTTGCATGGTTTCCTTGGAGCATCAAGCCTTAATCTTATCCTAATCTACTGTTTGTAAATTACTGTGGACTCTTGTTACTCTCCGCTAGACATATTTTTATCACTGGTTTTAAGTAGTATGGTGATGATATTCTTCAGTATGCCTGGATGTTTATTATGATTCATGCATCTGTGAATTTATAGCTTTTACTGTATTTAAAACAGTTTTACCCATTATGGCTTCTGGTTATTTTTGGTTTCTGTTGTTTTGTTTTGTTTCTGGTCCTAGAATTGAGCCCAGGATCTTGGAGCTACATCCCCAGTCCATTTCATTTTTTTATTTTGAAACAGAGCCTTGTTCAGCTCCTTAGTTGCCCAGGCTGGGGTTGAACTTGCCATTTTCTTGCCTCAGCCTCCCACTGCTGGGGTCACAAGCAGGTGCCACTACAGTTGGCCTCAGTTGGTATTTTTGTGATTTTTGCCTCCTGCCCATCCATTCCAGACCTTACCCACCAGCTTTTCTGGACTCTGAACTCTGTATGTTCAGTTTTTTGGTAGGGACCACAGATTGTTGTTTTTCTACCCTCCTCTCTCATCTTTTTGCCTCACTTTCATGAATTTCGGTGGCCATGTATGTAAGTCCATCTCTTCTACAGTATCTAGTTTGCTGGAAAGCATGTTGTATGTTTTTCATTATATCTTGTATTTCTGTTTATATATATATTAATCCTTTAAATTTATGGACTTATTTATAATCATTTTGAAGTCTACTAATTTTCATTAAAATTGTTAATTTTCTGATGTTTTTCTACTCGCTGTTTTTTTCTTAGCTGTGGATCACATTTTCCACTGCTTTTCATGTCTAGTATCTTGATTGGATGGTGAACATGTTGAATGTTACTTTGGTGAATAGATTATAATGTCCTATCCCCCTGCCCCTTTTTTTGATTTCTTGAGAAGGTCTCACTATGTAGTCCAGGCTGCTCTTACATTCACTGTGTAGCCCAGGCTAGCCTCAAACTATCCTGCCTCAGCCTCCAGAGTGCTGGGATTACGCACGTGCACCACACCTGGCTTATTGTCTCCCTTTATTTTTGTTTGTTTGTTTTGTCTGAGACAGGGTCTTACTAGGCAGTTCAGGTTGGCCTTGAGCTTACCTTGTAGCTCAAGCTGGCCTTGAACCTTGCAGCAACTTCTGACCTTAGCCCTCCAAGCACAGGGATTACAGGTGTGTGCCACCTGTCTCCCTTTAAAGAATGTTGATTTTTTTTTTTAATACATTTAGTACAGAGTCTCACTACACAGATCAGACTCATAGTGATTCTCCTGTTTTCAGCCCCCCAAGTGCTGGGATTGTAGGGGCATGCCACCACACCTAGTCTCAGTTGCCATCTCAGGGCCAGCATCGCATGCCAGGGATCAGACCCCAGTTCCTCCTTCTGCCTAAGCAGGTACTTTAATCCCCTTACCTATCTAGTCAGCCCTGGTTTTTTTGTTAGAATTGGATTACTTGTGTCTCAGCTAGTGCTTTTTGAGGCTTGTTTAAACTTAATTACTTGAGTCCAGAGGAGCATTTTTTTAGGGCTAGGTTAGCCTTGAAATTCAAGTGAGGTCTCTCCGATTCATAGCAGAGATTTTCCTACTCTGCCTAGTCAGGGTCGGATGCTTCCTGGTGTTATGAGGATTCTGAGTTTGTTCCTTTTACTTCCTACTTCTTTTCCCAGTATACCTTAATATTTATCAAAATATTCAAGTACAGGACTGCACACTGCTGCAGTCATTTCTCTGCATGTCTTTTCTGCTCTGTTCCATAGATTAAGATCAATTCTCTAAATGCCCATCTCTGTCACCTCAGTTCATAGGACTACCTTGCTCTGCTTGGAGTCTCTTTCTGGTGCTACAGTGATGGTGTAAAATGTTTACTTATTTTGTTTTTGAGACCACAGTACTGTACAACATTCTGAAAAATTGATTTGTCCATCTAGCTATTTATGATGGCATGATACACATATCAGTTACTCTGTTTTGCCAGAGGCAAAAGCCTCTGCTGTTTACAGTTTTGATGTGTTAAGGATATGAAAAATAAGGCATAACTATACCTTTTTTACACTATAAACTTAATTCTTGTTTTTTATTTTTGCTTTCTCAGACAGGGTTTCCCTATGTTGTACAGGCTGACCTTGAACTCACTGTGTAACGTGTGGTTACCTCAAACTCATAGGACTCCTCCTCCTCCCAAGAGCTGGAACACTATAAACTTCTTTTTTTTTTTTTTTGTCTTTTTGAGATAGGGTCTCACTATGCAGTTCAGGCTGTCCTTAAGCTCACTTTGTAGCTCAGGCTGGTCTCAAACTCACAGCAGTCCTCCTGCCTCAGCCTCCCGAGTGCTGGGATTACAGGTATGCGCCTCCACGCCTGGCTATAAACTTCTTGAAGGAAGATATTTTCTTCTGTTTGGTCATTGCTATATCTCTGGTGCTTAAAATATTACCTAGAATGTTACAGACATTCAGTAGACGATTGGGGTGGTGTTTTCTTTAATTTGCTTGCAGTCCTAGATACCGTATATTGGACCTCATGAATATTAGGCAAGTGCTTTATCATTGAGCTATGTCCTTATTCCTAGATACAGATTTAATAAATATTGCTGAATGAATACATAGGTGGAATTTGCATCTCTAATTTCAGCTTGAGCCTGGATGATTTCTTAAATGGTTGTGATAACAAAGCCACTGTCCCAGTTACTTGCATAACTGTTTGACGACCTGACTGGGCATGGTGATATTAGTAGGTACTGAAGATATTGTCTCTTAGCTTTTTGTTTAGCTTACCTTTTTTTTAGGTAAAGTCTTGTTATGGAGTCAAGGCTGATTTTGAACTCCTGGACTCAAGCAATCAATTGTCCTGCCTCAGCCTCCTGAGAAGCTGGGGTTAAGGTTCACTTGGTGCCCCACCAACCATGTTTCTGAACATGTGTGGATTAGGAGCAAAAAGGGCCTGTATATTCCATGGAGAAAAAGACTTCTGAGTTTAGAAATCCTAAGACTCATTCTCTGAATCAACAAATTAAGAGTCATCTTCCCACTGTGCCTCTGAAAACTGCATGTTAAATTTGACCCTGAGCCCCATTATTGCTTTTTTTTCATTATGTAGCTTGGGTGATGGTTGCAGTTTCCCAACGCGGCTAGTGGGGATGGATCCAGAACAAGCTTCTGTTACAAACCAGAATGACTATGCCAGGAGGTAGGTTTCTTATCCTTGTGTTTTTCAGTGTTTATTATAAAACCACAAACACGTTTATCTTATGATAACAACAGCAAGCCATCATAAATAGGGAAAGAAAAATTTTATTTAATTCTTTTTTAAGCTGTGGTTCAATGTGTGTATGTGTCTAAAATGCTTAGGCTCACTGTATATGTTTATCATTCAAACCAGACCACTTTTGAGGACAGGAAAGTTCTTGTGTCTAGCATATATCAATAGTCAAAGTAAGACACTTACAAAGAGCCCCAGAGGGGCTAGTAAGCTAGGAAATACATGGCATCTTCTAGAAAGTAAGATACTCTTTAAATAATCAATTATATTGTCTTAAGTTATATTCTTCCAAAATAATCATTGTACAGTGCAATCACCATTTTAGCTGGGTGTGATAATGCACCCCTCTAATCCAAGCACTTGGGAGGCTGAGGCATGATAGTCATTGCTAGTTGGAGACCAGCCTGGGCTACAAAGTGAGCTCAAGGCCAGCCTGAATTGCATAGTGAGACCCTGTGTCAAAAAGACAAAAATAAATAAAATAAAATCATCATTTTCTTTTAACAGATTTTTTAAGGCAGTGTCAAAATAATGAGTAATCAAATACAAATTTTTTTCTTACTCATCTTAACAGAAATTTTCTCATGTCTGCATGATAAACTGATAAATTCAGTGAAATATCCATCTTAAATGGAAAATTAAAGATACTTCTTTTGAAGTGAAACACTTAAAATGTATTTATTATGAAAATAAACTGTAAGAGGTGAGAAATGATGTTCCAAGTTAGCATATTGACTTTTTTTTGGCGGGGGGGGACCAGGGATTGAACTCAGGCCCTTGCACTTGCCAGGGAAGTATTTATTCCACTGAGCCATCTCCTCAGCCCCAGCATGTTGACTTTAGAAGAACATAGACATTTGAACCCACAAGCTAAGGCCTCTGACCTTTGAACTCTAGTATTTATCTTAGTCTGTTAAGTCTTGAGCTGGCTTTCCCTCATCTTCAGCTGTCAATGAGAAGTCAGTGTGTACAGAGTGCCTAGCACACACTCTGACCCACCCCAGCACCAGCCAGTCTCAGTTCCCTTTGCCTCCTTTCCTCTGTCCTCCCTTCTCAGTTTTCATAGCTAGAAGAGTAAGTCTACACTAAATCACTAAATCATTTTTTCCGTTTAGATCTAAACTGCAGAGGTAGAAAGCAGAAAACTTGGGAAATGACAGGTAATTTTTTTGTACTGGTCACAGGCATAGCTCCTCACCTGTCCCTGTACTACCTACAGCTCCTGATTAACATGTTAAAACACTCAGGCTTGCCTCCGAAGCTTTTTTCCTTTTGCCTAATCATTTTCATTGGCAGTGTTGGAGTACAGATTCTTGGGTCTAGAGAGCCATGTGATGGGGGTCGTGGGCATTTTTTTTTTTTTTGCAAGGTAGTTTTGGCTGAGTTCATGAGTTGCCCTCACATATTTAGGAAAAGGAATACTAATTTGCTGCTTATTAATTTATTAAGTGTCCTGAATTGAGCATTAATCTATTTACTAGATTCTTTTCTCCTCTTTTCAGTATTGGCTCAAATCCACCATTTCCTACCAAACCACTTAGTGAATCGAAAAACCGATTATTGGACACTGAATCTCAGTGGCTAGATAATGGAGCTGAAGAAGGTGCCATCAGATCAGGTAATGGTTCTCCTGTGGAAACACTGCTCATTTGGTTCAGATGAAGTAAATACATGTAGGAAAATTAGAGGTGGGCTGCTTCAAAGTACTAACATGAAATGTGTTCAGGAAGCACCTAGTGTGTATAGTGCCCCTTTTTACTGGTGGCTTCTCCAGGGAAAAGTGGCAGTGTAGGGCAGACATTGTGGCTAACATATTTGGTCCAGGTCAGGTGGGCCATGTTGTTTCTGGCCACCCATTTCTTCCCTCAGAGCTGTAAACTCCCTTTGATAGGAGGGAGCCAACTCTCTTTGAGGCTGCTCAGGTTCACGTTTCGTAGCATTGTTCTCTTGGGCTCCAGTTCATGCTTCATCGGGAATAATGTTTGAAAAGCATCATGCTCATTGCTGGCTTAGTTTCTAGCAACTAAGGATTGCATATGTTTTGGGGTTCTTAATGCCTCAATTGGTTCATGAATTTTGGATACAGTATAAAATAAATGATAAAATTGAAGTGGGATGTATAATCAGACTTGGGTTTATAATATTGAGCACTTAGCAGAGTTACAGCCTAAAACATACTTGAGGTGCTTCTTAATGATAAAAATGTCTGAGAGCTTCTTAATAATAATAGTGATAAGGAAAAGCAGTTGGAGACATTTGAATCATTTGTACTGACTCTAGAAAATAACATAAAAATACTTGCTTGCTTTTTTTCAGGGGGGGTGGAGGAGAAGAGTCATTTTAGCTTTAGCAGTATTATAAAAAAAAATTTTTTTTTTTAGTGGTATCAGAAAAAAAAATCTCTTTAATATTTTAGGATGATAAAACCTCTTCAGTAATCAGTAGGAAATTCATTTTGTGGAACTAATTTTTGCTGCCAAACATTTTTAAAACCAGTGCATAAGAATCAGCCAAAAAGCAGATTTTTAACTCTTAAAACTATTCACTTCTGTGTTCTATAAGAAAGCAAATGGTTGGTGCTGTAAGCCTGTTCTCTGCTTACCTAATAATTGTTAATGTAGTCAGTTTTACCACTTAGCCAGTAACCTAACATTTTTTGTCATGTCATGTATAATTATGTGCTTACAGGGACAAATAACCATGTTACAGTGGCAGTAGAAAATTGAGTATACCACTTGTTCATAACTAACCATTCGATAAGAGCAAGGTAAGACAGTATAAAGGTAATTTCCTTGAGTAAACAGTTTCTTTGAATATTCCAAACGAAAACAATTTATAATTTTTTGAATTCTTTGCAGTTATGTTAGCAAAATGAATCAGTAAAAGAGAAACTGGAGGGTAACATCTGCCATAATCTCATTCTTAACTACTTCTACTGCAATGTTAGTAAATACTGGTTAGTAGATAAGTGAAGAAATAGTTTAGGGTTGGTATGTGGACAACTAACAACTAACCTTTTCAGTAACAGTGCCTTATTAATTAGTCTAAGAAAAAAATGTGGTTTTGCATTCTGTTAAGAAATTTGATCCAGAGAATAGTAGTTGAATTTACAGATTGAGGAAAAGACAGAAAGGTTCATTAATGCTATTTACCTAGTTTTTATAAAAGGCACAGTAGATCACCACAGACTTAGACCTTCATAGGCAACTAGTGGCCATGCTCCTGTCCCTTCACACCTGGAGCTCCCACCAGAGGTCTTTGCCGGGACAGCATCCTTTTCCTGCTTGCTCACATCCCCAGATTATCATCAGGCTGGATTTTGTTAGCATATTTATTCCTTAACCCACAGAGGGGGCTGTTTATTAAATATATATTTTGAGAAGTAAAAATATCAAGTGTTAGGGCCGGCCATAGTGGTGCACACCTGTAATCCCAGCACTCGAGAGGCTGAGGCAGGAGGATCATTGCAAGTTTGGGTTGCAAAATGAAGCTCAAGGCCAGCCTGAATTGCATAATAAGACCCTATCTCAAAAAGACATTGTTTAAAAAAATCAAGTGTTAGCTAATAATTGTCATTTCTGTTTTCACAGGTGTATAAAAACATTATGGACCGATGTATTTCTTTTTTTTTTTTTTTTTTTGCAAGAAAATGTCCAATGGAGTAAAATCAAGTATAAAAGAAGATCTATTTTTTAAAAATGAAAGTCTTTGTACAGTTCACTGGATCTACAGAAGCACTACAAAACAGAATGATGCCTTAACTTTTAAGTGTCCATTTGTGCATCATTGACTCACAGCTGAAAAGTGACTTAATTTTCCTTTGCAAGTAACACTTGCCTGTTAGGAGATGCTATAATAGGAGCCTTCATTCCATGTTAACATGGCATATGTGTTTTATATCTGAGTTACAATGTTAGAGTGATGTCTTCATTTCCAGGTAAATTTTCACTCTAAAACACGTGCTGAAAACTTGCCTTAAATGAAGTACATCTGGGACAGTTGGTAGCTGAATGAATAATATCCAAATTTCAATTGCCTGAACTATAATAAGGGAAAGAAAATGACTACTTTTTTTAAATTGGGTATTTACTAATTTATACTTTTATACTTTTCAACATTTTTAATAAAGATCTTTTTATTCTAGGCTATAAAATAACATACTCAGAAGGATTTAGATATCTAAATATCATAGAATAGAGAATGTGTTGATATTATTCATTGAGGGCTTTTTGTTAAGCATATATAACATGTACTCTACTTTGTACCCAAGGGTTGAAGGAAACTTGTCAGTATAAGTTGGGGTACTCTGCTTTTTTGATGGTCTGAGGCTGTTATGGGGCATAATTACATGTGGTATAAAAGATTTGACACAGGATTAGATGGAAATGGCTAAAATACAAAAAATAGCATATTGTAAGCTGTTAAGTATTTTCAGTTCTGAAGTCATTTTAAACGAAACACCATAGTTGACTCTCAATTTTTAATTTAGGTAATAGCTAAGAATTATTTGGAAACTTTTTTTAGTAATCTTGTAACACCTTAAACATTGACTTAAAATGCAGTGTGAACTAGGAACTTTAGAGTAATATAATTCTCAGGAAGAAATTCTAAGCCTCAGTAGTCATTTAAAATTTCCAGTCTCTGAGAAATGAGTTCTAGTTTTAAATGCCAAATCTTAAATCACACTATAAAAGATAAGTTTTACAAAAGATAAACAGTATAGAAGTCTTACTCCTCATGTACTGTTTCACCAAACCCATCCTCCAAATTGGTTCCAGTAGTTGGGTAAGGAGAAGCTTTACCAGCATCAGTAGCAGAGGTTATCATTTCTTCCCCTATAAAGTGGGATTGCAGGATAGATGGTGTCCTGAAAGAGTTGGACTGAATGACTTCTGGTGAGGTTTATTTTTTTAGGTGAGAACTCTGCAATTCTTTGCAAAATAATCTTTCTTTTTGTTCATCTACCAATATTTTTGGAGTACTTTATGTGTCAGTGTACTATTACTATAATAGGTCTATAAATTTCTAATCTAGCAAAAATTTTATAGTTGATATGCCAAGTTTACAATTTGAAGGACTGTAATTCACCTTGACCATACTAATACTGAATTTTAAGTACTAACTTGTTTTCCCTTTGGACCAAAGGAATGAGTAAGCTTTGAAAACATAAAACTAGCAAGAGAATCAAGATATCAATTAGCCAAAAGCCTAACTTCAATTTGGTGGTTTGTATATTATAGGAATTGGTAATGTTTAAAAATGCTTGATGACTTTTAGAAATGTTATAGTCATCTTTTTTAGTACATTTCACACAGAGGATTTGCATGTGCTTGGCTAACAACTGAGGAAGCATTTCCCCTTTAACCTAACTCAGGCACTTTTGTGAATTATATTTTTTAATTCTTTTTGTTGTTTAACATCACCTTTAAGAGTATAGTAAATGTTGTATGTATCTTTTTAGAAATGTCAGGTAAAGGCACTTACTTTAGTTACCTTTGATGTAATTAATTTACAGCCAACATTTGGCCACATGGTAAACATTTAGCTGAATTTACTCATAATATCTGGGACCATTCATGAAAGGCCTACAGGTGAGATCAGGGGAAAAGCTGCCTCTTTGGTATTTATACTGGTATAGTTTATCATTATCAATTGTTGAGGGAGAAAGATCAAAAGAAGCCTTGCCAGAACTTCTAATTACTTTCATCTTCAAGCCTTGAACATCTGTGATGATACTTAAGGAAAATGCCATTGAATTTCAGGTCTTGCCATTGCCATTAAAAATAAAGTAGACAAGAGACTTGGTTCAGCTGGTACGAATTTACTTGAATATTCAGTACCTGAGGCACCTGACAATATTGCTGTGCCAAACCAAAGAGCAGCTGCCATGTATTAGTTATTGAAAATCATGTTTACAAAGTTCAGTTTTTCTCTTCACATAGGACGATTTTTTAAAAACTTTACATATTTAGTGGTTATCCAATGAGGTATAAGTATGTAAGTCTGTAAGGTTAGTTTAAATCAAATATGCAATGTTTACTTGAACTTTATTTCTTTAAAGAGCAAATTTGACTATGTTTACATGGATGTTTAAGATATTTGGACCTCTACGTCATCTGTTCACTTAGCTTCAGCACAGATGCATAGTCAGGTCTTGGGATTAAGACCTGTGTGTTCTGGGTATATGCATAGACAGTAATCTACAAATATATTTCAACCACATTTGTTCCATGCCTAGCACCTGCTATCAGTGGAGAGTATTTTTAACTAACCTGTTACTAAGATACCATATTTTTGCATTTCAGCCAAAATAAAAATCATGTCTGATAATCTGTGGGATACAGGTAATGTTTAAATCTGAAATCCTTGTGTTTCATATGCTCTAAGCTGTATTTTTCAATTTAAATTTAAAATGCAATATAGATTCAGAAAGGTCCATTATTTTTCTAATGACTTCACTATATTTGTTGGATTGCATAAAGACACAAGGAATTGTATTTGTATTAAAAAGATTAAGAAAGCTGTTAAGTTTATTTGTACTTGATTACAGATGAGTCTACACACATCTAAAAGAAAAGATGGACACTATTTTAAAAGTCTTTTTTTTTTTTTTTTTTTTTTTTTTTGAGACATGGTCTTGCTGTGTAGTCGAGGCTGGCCTTGAACTCACTGTGTAGCTAAGGCTGGCCTCCAACTCACAGAGATCCTCTTGCGTAAGCCTCTCAAGTGCTGGGATTACAGGCCTGCACCACTTAAAGTGATCTTTAATATGCTTTTATATAAACAAGTTTGAGATACAGTTTACCTTGATTGTCTTTACTTACCAAGTACCATAGCCTTTTATTTATTTCTCATTTGTATAATCCTGGATCATGATGTCATGTTGACACTGCTTTGTCTTTTGGGTGGCCTAACCTGTATTTAATTAACATGTGTGTAAAACATGTTAAAGCTTTTTTTTTTCAAAGATCATAATTACTTTATTAATAAATAAAGTCTTGTTTTGAACAATTGTATTGTTTTTGTTGTTTGTTATTGTTTTGAGATATGGTCTTTCTCCGTAATTCAGGCTGGGCTTGAACTCATTTTGTGGCCCAGGATGGCCTTGACTCACTGTAATCCTCCTGAGGACCTCATCCTTCCAAGTGCTGGGGTTATAGACATGTACCACCGTGCCTGACAGTTTTGTTGTTATAAGATGGTATTTACCAAATGAAAGAATAATTTTGATCATTTTTGAAAATCTGATAAGGGCTGGGGAAGATAACTCAGTGGTCTAAGCTCCTGACTGGTTAGCACAAGCATCCAGGTTCAATTCCATGTACTGCCTTACCTGCCTCTGTGCCACACTAACATATGCCTGTAATCCCAGTGCTGGGGAGCCTGAGACAGGAGGATCATTATGAGTCCAAGCTGTGTAGTAAGATCCTGTACCAAATAAATAACAGATTTTTTTTTTTTAATCTGAGGAAATAGCATTTAGGTAATGATTTGGGGAAACTACTTCTAAGGTATTTCAGTGCAAAAAAAAAGTTACAGTTTACAAGTTAATTTTCACAGGGTACAACTGACTGGAGGATGAAACAGTTACTCAGAGACAACACTTGGTATGAATATGAACAGGCCCAGAGAAACTGTCCCAAGAGCACCCAATCTCAAGGAAGCAGTCCCCAACCATGAACTCTCCGGCTTTTGTTGCAGGGAAAAACAAGCAGAAAAAGTGTAGTATCAAGGAACAAAGAGATCTGCTGTGTGGCACTTTTTAGTTTAACCTAAGCCGTTTATCTGGTGTGGGGGAAGCAGTGATTGAACCTAGCACATTTCCCTCATCTTTACCCATACATCCCATGGTGTATGAGCTTTTTTCCTGCAGGCCCCTTCATGACTTACTTTATCATTCCTTAACCCAAGTCCCCAACAGGCTATATAACTTAGCTTTTATTATACATTTTAATTTCAGAAGTCACTTTTAAGATCTTGACTACTGCCAGGCATGGTGGTACACACTTGTAATCCTAGCACTCAGGAGGCTCGAACAGGATTGCCACAAGTTTGCGGTGAACCTGAACTACATCGTGAGACCATGTCTCAAAAAGCAATTTTATGATCATTAAAGTTCTGAGTAATAGATTTCATCTGTGTGTTCTTTTATAACATCTGCGTTCCATTTCCTTCCAAAGGGGTATAGTTCTGGAGCTTGCTGAACAGAAGAAAAGTCAGAGTTTTCACTGTGTACAACCTCCCTATGAGTAGAGCAGAAAGAAAACACTTGCTCCTCATCTGGAGCCCCACCCTTCACTAAGCCCTGATAAATTTGCCTTCTCATAATACGGATGTAATATGTATATCTATTGTGTAAAATGTGTGTTACAGATGAAATAAGGTGAGACGATGTAATCCTGACAGATAATGTACCTCCAGTTTACCACCTACCATATGCAAGGAAGGTGAAATTCAGTGTAATCTTCTGTCCAATCAACTCTGGAGCCCTGCTTTTGTTTGGGTTTTTTTTCTCACCTAGAGACCCTATACTATCCTTGTTCACTGAGAGGGCAAGGCCTGACTGGAGGCCCACCAATATAAACAAAACTACACTTCAAACCTTGGTGAGGCTCTGTTCTTGTCTCCAATTTCTGTAACATGGTGAGCTCTAACATTTGCAACACTAGCAGCCCCACTTTCAGGAATTTGTGCAAAACTTAAATATGGTTTGTGCCTGGATGTCTCCCCTGCCCCCAAGCCTCATGTCATGGGCAGCTTTTCAGAAACAGCTTGTTATACCTGGACCTCATTTCATGCCCTCAATCAGTAAACAGAGTGGTTCCAATTCAACTCAGCAGGGAATCTGGGTTACTTTGTAAACATCCTAGTTTAGTGCTAAAAGAAGGCAGGAGAGGATGTGAGTGCCACACACAGAAGAAGGTGGGTAGCCTGCTTGTGAGGTAGGAAAGAAAGTCTTGTTTTCCCCCTTTTTGTTCTTGTTGCTTTTGCTGTCTTCTACTACCTTGAGTTGTTGCCCCTGTGCTGCGCCATCCTGCCTTGGAACCAGCTCACTATGGACTGAAACCTCCACAAACAGCTAAATAAACCTTTCCCTCTAACTTTCTATTTAGGGTATTTTTGTCCCAACAACCCAAGGAATAAAGGAGTATAAAAACAAGCATAGAAGACTAGTGGCTTGAGAGGATTTTTAAAAAAACAATGTTCTATTTAGTAGTAAATTGGTTGTTTATAAAAATGAAATTATTTCCATGGGAAACATCACAAGTCATTGGGGAAAAGGGAGTGGTAAGGAGAATAGTGGAGGGGTCAACCACATTTTGCTTTGCTTTTAAGCCTTTATATATATATAATCATATACCTAAATGTAAAATCCAGACTAGAAAGTGGAAAAGGGTTTTCATGAAAATAGCTTATAACCCTATTTTATTTACCATTATCTCCAGGGCCTAAAACTGTCAAGAGTCATACTAAACACTATACCTTCAAAATGGTATAATTTTTATACTTGAACAGTACATAAATTCGAAAAAATTAGTCAAACATGTTTTGGAGGTAGTATAGTCACATATGTAGACATCTCAAAGGAAGCACTAATCACACATATTACAGTATTTTTATTGTTTAAACTTACACAAACATCTTTGTAAAAAGTATTAGTACCATTTCTCTCACTGTGGCTGTGGTGACATAAATGGGTACGGCATCGCTGGACAGCATTGTGGTAGTCCATGTGCTTGCCCACAGCCCCAAGGAGCAGAATCTGTTACACAGAATTGTGCAGCTATATGCGTGACAGCATCATGTGTTACTGGAAAAAAGTTAAAAACTAATGTCGATAATTAAAAGATGTAGAAAGGTTAGTGAAGATTTTCAATCTATGCAATCCTGTGACATTTTCAGGAGAAATAAAGTTTATATAGACTCACAGTGTTAAAACAAATTCAAACTATTGATATGTGCAAAAACTTTACACATCTCAAGGCAAATTGTATGAAAAAAAAAAGCCAATATACATTATTTTAATTATATACCTATCTTGAAGTTAACATAAGTGTAGATATAAACAGATGAGTAGTTAGTAGGTATTAGGAAATTGAAAGTAGCTAATAGGGTAAGTGGGCCCAGTGGTGATGGAATTGATTGTGGTGGTTACATGGTTATACATGTGATGATGCATGTACCTGTCACACAATTAAGAGACTTAAAAATGGCAAAATCTATACTGATCCTGGTGGTGCACACCTGTAATCCCAGCACTCAGGAGGATCATCTCAAGTTTGAGACCAGCCTGGGCTATAAAGTGAGCTGAAGAACAGCCTGAACTGCATAGCAAGACCCTGTCTCAAAAAATCAAATTAGCCAGGGAGATAATTCAGTAGAACAAGCAATTGCCTGGCAAGCGCAGGGTCCTGAGTTCAGTCCTTGGTACTGCAAAAAGAAGAAGCTATATAAAAAAAAGCAAAATCTTACTAAGCTCTATGGAGTGTACTGATGTCAATTTCCAGACTAGAAATGTAACCTCTAAAGTCAGTGTCCAGGTTTTGACATTGTACTGTGGTTGGGAAGATGATACTGTTGTAGGAAAGTGAAGTAGGATTACAATGGACCTTTTGCTAGTTATGCTTTTTGCCTTTTTTTGACAGTTCTTCATGAAGTCTTCAAAAGTGGCAAGAGAGGTTGTGGGTAGCCAGGTGTGGTAGTACGTGCCTGTAGTCCCAGCTACTTGGGATGCTGAGGGAGGAGCCCTTAAAGTTCTTACAAAATATAGTATTCAGTATAATCTCAGTTTTTAAAATACATGTTATAAAAAAAACAAAAACAAAAACAACTCCACTTGAGGCCAGGGAGATGGCTCAGTGGAATAAGCACTTCCCTGGCAAGGTCAAGGGCCTGAGGTCAATCCCTGGTTCCACCAAAAAAAAAAAAAAAAAAAACATGTTATATACATATATACATAAAATTTTGTATGTGTAGAAAAATAGGTGGCTACGTAAAATTGTTAATGCTGCTTACCCTTGGGGACAGAGAGGCCAAGTGAAGTAGTAATGCCTAGAAGGCTTCATAGTTTTACACTGCTTAGATTTTTTTTTCTCAGTAAACATAATAGTACTTCTGAATTATGTATTTTTATTAAATAGCTGGTCAAGAGGCCATGATATGGGGACTGGGGAGATAGCGCAGAGGAATAAGTACTTGCCTGGCAAGCACAAGGTCCTGAGTTTGATCCCTGGTACCACCAAAAAAAAAAAAAAAAAGGCTATGATATCCCCAGTCCTTAAGCTTTTATTTTAGCTGGGTATGGTCACACATGCTTGTAGCACCAGCTTAGGAGAAGACGCTGAGGGAAAATGATCACCTGAGTTCAAGGCCATGCTAGGCTACAGGTCTCACTAAAACCTTTACATTGTCAGAACTGGGGTTGAACTTGCCTTCCTCTTGAGCGTTTTAGAGTGCTAGGATGACGGGTGTGCACTCCCATGCCCATCTTGAACATAAGAATTTTGTGCATCAGATCTATAAAAAAAAAAAAATCACTAGAAATGGGAATTTTTTTTTTTTTTTTTTTTTGGTCTTTTTTTGAGACAGGGTCTCACTATGCAGTTCAGGCTGGCCTCGAGCTCACTTTGTAGCTCAGGCTGGTCTCGAACTCGCAACAATCCTCCTGTCTGAGCCTCCCGAGTGCTGGGATTACAGGCATGCGCCACCATGCCCAGCGGGATGTATTTTTAAATTACATTTTTGTAGCTAGGGATGTGGCCTGGTGGTAGAGTGTTCTAAGGTTCCAGCCTCAGCACCAAAGGTAATTTTTAAGTTTATTTCTTTAGAAGATATCATTAAAGCAAAAATTAAAACACTGCATTTTGAGATTTATAACATTAAAACTAACAAAGTATGAGGGTGGTAATGGAAATGCAGTTGCAGTAGTTAAGAGTGACTAAATGTGACAAAGCTGTGATTCAGAATTCCTGCAGGAACCACTAGAAATGTTGCAAACAGTATAGCTTAAAAGTGACTACAACTCTTAGCCCAAAAGAAGACAAAAAAAAACAAAGAAAAAAGATAAATTA
Source organism: Ctenomys sociabilis (assembly GCA_004027165.1). Lineage (NCBI taxonomy): Eukaryota > Metazoa > Chordata > Mammalia > Rodentia > Ctenomyidae > Ctenomys > Ctenomys sociabilis. The sequence continues at coordinate 1,634 of PVKA01005384.1, read as the reverse complement.
TAAAAAAATTAGGCCTAAATCGAAAGCTAAATGCAGATCTATAAACATCACAATCCAAAGGAAAAGGAAAATAAGAATTGAGATGTATTATGTACATAAACCATGTCTCTACAATGAATGTAATCATGTGCTGCAAATGTGCTGATAAAAAGTTTTAAATTAATTTAAAAATAAAAGCAAGGAGCCGGGCGTGGTGGCGCAGGCCTGTAATCCCAGCACTCGGGAGGCTGAGGCAGCAGGATTGTTGTGAGTTCGAGACCAGCCTGAGCTACAAAGTGAGCTTAAGGCCAGTCTGAACTGCATAGTGAGACCCTGTCTCAAAAAGACAAAAAAAAAAGAAAAAAAAAAGAAAAATAAAAATAAAAGCAAGGTGTGATGATGCATGCCTATAATCCCAGCTATACAAAAGGCTGAAGCAAGAAGATCTCAAATTGAAGCCCAGCCCGGATAACAGGAACTTAGTGAGACCTGTCTCAAAAAGTAAAAAAGAGCTGGGATTGTAGCTCAGTGGTAGGGTGACTATGGATTCCATCCCCCATGCCATAGTTAAAGCAAAAAACTTGAAAAATTAAAAGTATTGGAAGATACCTTTATTGCTCAGTAAAACTTCTGGGGTTTTACCCTACTTGGACTTACCCATCTACTAGTGTACAGCAGAAATACCAGAAAGCTTGGTGAGAAATCCAGCTGATTTCTCCACATCAGCAAAAACAAGCAGAACCCTGAATCATTGGTGTCCCATGCTTCCATCTTACAGGGACTGAAGAAAGCCACATGTCAGTGCCTGTAATTTCAGCACTCAGGAGGCTGAGGTAGGAGGATCACTAAATTTGAGGCCTGCCTGGGATACAAGGTGAGTGCAAGGCCAGCCTGAACTGCATAGTGAGACTCTGACTCAGAATGTCATTCACCTCCATGAATGGCAGTGCTGTCTGCAGAACAGCTTTGAAAAAGGATTTTCCCACTTCCACAGAGACATGAAGATCCACCCCCTTTCCCAAGGGGAAAGACTCGAGTCACTTTTTTAAATGTCAATAAACCTTAGAATATAATGCCTCTGTGTATAATGTAGGTTGTCCTCTCCTTTTAAATACAGTCACCTTGGAAGACTGTGACCAGAATCCCCTTTCCATTGAGCTTCTTCCTTCTTCTGGAGTATAGACATCATTTGGCTCCTAGTAGGTTATTCTTTGGATGGCAGCAATTAGCTTCATCATTACAAGATAAATGGCTCCAGATCTACAGACATCTGGGATGGGAAAACTTCATGTTTCTGGAAGAATGAAAGCAGTATCTTCCATCACAGTGCACAGAGCTCTGGAGGTCTGGGCTTGGAAGAGAGCAGAGAATCTCAGCAAAGATGCATCTTTCCAGAACTACCAAGTACCAGAGGGTAGGACAGGCTCACTTACTTAGAATGCTCACCTAACCTAGCAGGCACAAGGCCTGGGTTTGCTCCCTAGAACTACAAAAGCTTTAGAAGCAAGTAAATATTAGCAGGTCAAAAAATAAAGCACCATTTAGAAGACAGTTTCAAATTATGATAAACTTGCAGAATATCAAAATCTGTCTCATGTAGCTAATGAATACAGGAACACTTAAAACGTCAAATGAGGGGCCAGGGAGATGGCTTA
>PVKA01005383.1:0-90983 GCA_004027165.1 Ctenomys sociabilis | reverse complement strand
TATATATATATATATATATATATATATATATATATATATATATATATATATATATGTTATCTCTTCTAGGAATATTTCCTTAACAAGTATGTAGTTACCTTTGTCTCTTTTGACCAGTCTTGTGTAAAAATCCACTTTGTCTACAAATAGAATAGTTACCCTGTCTTTTTTTTCCTGGTTCATGTAATGTATTGTTTCTAGCCTTCGACACAGCTTGTGAATTTCATCCTGAGTTACTTATTTATTTATGAGTATCTTGTGTGCAACATGTGGTTGGGCCATCTTTCTTTCTTTCTTTCTTTCTTTCTTTCTTTCTTTCTTTCTTTCTTTCTTTCTTTCTTTCTTTCTTTCTTTCTTTCTTCTTTCTTTCTTTCTTTCTTTCTTTCTTTCTTTCTTTCTTTCTTTCTTTCTTTCTTTCTTCCTTTCTTTCTTCTGCCAGATCAGCCTGCCCTGAGGGCAGGGCTGGTGTGAAATGTGGAGCCAGGCCTCAAACCTCAGACCCTGCATCTATGTAGGCTTGCCTAAGCAGGAAATTTAGACTGCTAAGCTATCTTGCCAGCTGCAAAATTGAAGAAGGATTTTCTATTTGCCTAGTTCTGGCAAATAGTTCTGCCTTAAGGACAGGTGTGATGCTGCTTGTGAGGCTAGGGATTGAACCATGATTTCCTACACCTGAATATATTTGTTCACGTGACACCTTAAACAACTGAATTATTGGGCAAGCCCCCTAGATCTTATTTCTCTTGTTTTCTTTTATTTTTTAAAAATAATTTCATTGAGAAACAAATAATAATGAGACAGCTTTAAAACAGCTTAAAACTGTCTCACTGATATTTGTACTTCAATAAAATAATAAATAAATAAGTAAATAAAACAGATTAATAGGACAGTTTTAATAATAAGTACATTGCATATTGTTGTCTTAGTGGTTATTCATTGTACAAGATGCAGACATGATATCCTGTCCACAAACACTATTAGAACAAATATTTTCATTTGAATTAAGAGCATGTAGCTGTATATCTATACTACTTTGATTATACAGCTACAAAATGTTCATTCATTTGTATCTCCCTTTTTGTTGAGTTTTGTCAAAGAAAGGTATTCAAGGGTCATTTAAATATTGCAGGTACGGGAATTCAGCAAAATATTCCAATATACTCCAGTAGTCCATAATAATAGTGGGTTATTCATAGGACTGGCAATGTCAGAAGTTGCTGACTTGAGCTTTTTAAACTCAGGCTACTAATATGGTTTTACTTTTTATACCTTGCTTTCATACTTTTCTGCTGGATGGTTAGGACCAAGATAAAGCAAGACCTATATAACAAAAAATGGAACTTTTGGATCTCATAATGTCAGGCAAGTTTTCAGTATTTAGCTTGAAATGCTACTACTGTTTGTAGATCCATTGATAGTAAAGCCATGTGCATGAGTTAGGGCCATTGCCTGACTAATTTGCTCTCTGTGAAAGACTGAGTGAATGTTTGTTCTCCATATGATTCTCATTAGGCACACTCTACATCATCAATCACATTCTTCTGTGGCTCCATAATCTTCTTGATCAGAAAATGTGGGACATTACTGACTTAACTGATGTTACAAGATAGGTTGTCATATGTCCGGAGTATTCACTGACCTTGAAAGGCTAGGGCCAAAATGTTTACTGTCCTTCCATCTCTTCTTTTTCTCTAATTTTTGGTCTGAAATCTTAAGTTGTTAACCCTTTAGAAGAGAAGCTTATTATTATCCTACCATATATGCAGTTGGGTTTAACCTGTCTGTCTGAATATAAAACATCTTAGAGAAAAAATGGAAGAGAGGTTTTCCATCAAATATTGATTTGTTAAATTTTAACTCTGTACAGAATATGAAGAAAGAAATTAAACATATTTTAAAAAACTATGAATAAACATGTATTTTCACACAGATATTTAGAAATTTAACCATATAGAGCATTGTAACGGGACAATCCTGTGAAATTTTTGCCTTGACTATTCTAGGTCTTTTCTCATTCCAAATAAATTTTAGGGATTTCTTTATGTTGGCGAGGTATGTTGGTGGCAGTTTGATAGGGATTTATTTAAATCTGTACAGCAATCATATACCATGACCACGTAGGATTCATCCCAGGGATGCAAGGATGGTTCAATATTCGAAAATCTATGAATGCAATACACTATATTTATAGACTAAAATCTAAAAACCACATGATCATCTCAATTGATGCAGAGAAAGCTTTTGACAAAGTCCAACACTCATTCATGCTCAAGGTCCTACAGAAAATTGGAATAGATGTACTCTATCTTAACTTGATAAAAGCCATCTATGACAATCCAAAAGCTCATATAATCCTAAATGGGGAAAAACTGAAATCTTTTACTCCTAAATCAGGTACAAGACAAGGATGCCCTCTATCAACGTTTCTGTTCAATATAGTCATGGAATCCTTAGCAACAGTCATTATAAAAGAGGGGGAAATAAAAGGAATAGGATTAGGTAAAGAAGAAGTTAAATTATCAGTATTTGCAGATGACATGATACTTTACTTGGAAGACCCCAAAAATTCCACCAAGAAACTATTAGAAATGATAGGGAGATTCAGTAGCATAGCAGGATAAAAAATCCATACTCAAAAGTCAATAGCATTCCTCTACAGAGATAACAAGCACACTGAAAGGGAAACAATAGAAACAATACCTTTTATAATAGCACCACGGAAAATGAAATACCTTGGGATTCACTTAATGAAGGAAGTCAAAGCTGTTTTCACGGAAAACTACAATACCCTAAGAAAAGAGATCATAGAGGATTTCAGAAAACGGAAAGATTCCATTCTCCTGGATAGGAAGAACTAACATCGTGAAGATGGCCATACTCCCAAAATTGCTGTACAGATTTAATACAATCCCTATGAAACTGCCACCAGCATACCTCCCAGACACAGAGAAATCATTCCTAAAATTTATTTAGAACCACAAATGACGTAGAATAGCAAAGGCAATCTTGGCCAATCAAGACAAGGCAGGAGGCATCACAATTCCTGACTTGAAATTATACTACAAAGCCACTGTGATAAAATCAACATGGTATTGGCAACAAAATAGACCTGAGGATCAGTGGAATAGATTAGAAGATGCAGAGGCATCTACAATCACACTCAGCCATCTGATCTTCGACAAAGGGGCTAAACAAGCTCACTGGAAAAAGACAGCCTCTTTAAGAAATGGTGCTGGAAAACATGGCTTTCTACATGCCGAAAACTAAAACTTGACCCAGCTCTATCACCATGCACTAAGTTAAAGTAAAAATGGATGAAAGATCTAAACATTAAAACACAAACAATCTCCTGGAAGAGAAAGTAGGAGGAACTCTTGAAAACAAAGGGATAGGTGAAAAGTTCATGAACAAACATATTTTTGTACGGGAAGCACTTGAAAGAATCAACAACTGGGATCAACTCTTCTTAAAGAGCTTCTGCATGTCAAAAGAAATTGGCAACAGAGTGAAAAGACAACCCACAAATTGTGAAAAAATCCTAACAAGCAATCAGACAGAGGACTACTGTCTAGAATATATAAAAATCTAAGATATAACAGGGCCCTCAAATTGAAAGACCCGATTCAGAAATGGGCATCTGAGATGAATACACACTTCTCAGAGGATGAAATTAAAGAAGCAAATAAATATATGAAAAAATGCTCCACAACGCTAGTCATCCATGAAATGCAAATAAAAACAACACTGAGATACCATCTCACTCCAGAAAGAATGGCTATCATACAGAAATCAACCAACAACAAATGTTGGAGCGGTTGTGGGGAAAAGGGAACACTTCTCCACTGCTGGTGGGAATGTAGACTAATACAACCATTGTGGAGGTCAGTGTGGAGACTCCTCAAAACAGTAGGATTAGAAATCCCATTCAAGCCAGCTATCCCCCTACTGGGAATTTTCCCAAAGGATCTGGAAACATTGCATCATAGTGATATATGTGTACCTATGTTTATAGCAGCACAATCTGTGATAGCAAAATCTTGGAAACAACCAAGATGTCCATCACATGAGAAATGGTTGAAAAAGGTGTGGTATTTCTATATAATGGAGTATTACTCAGCTATTAAGAATGATAAGCTTGAAGCATTTATACTGAAGTGGATGCCACTTGAACATATACTCATAAGTGAAATAAACCAGACACACATGTGTAAATATCGTATAGTCTCCCTAGTATAACAAGCAAAAAGCAGAAATACAAAAAGAAACGTACAACAACAACAAAAATCAATTGAGTCCAATAAGGCAAAGTGAATGGCATATGCTACCGGATACTAATCAGCTTTTCTTCTGGATGGTTAACAACCTAAATTCACAGACCAAAGTGGGAGAAATAGAAGAGCCACAAGGTCAGCCAACATTTTGGCCCTAGCCTTTCAAGGTCAGCGAAGACTCAGGACATAGGAGAACCTGTACTGCAACATCATGAAACTCAGGTGAGCTCCAAATTTTCTGATCGAGGAGATTATGGAGCCACAGAGGAAAGAGACTGAAGTTCTATAGTGTGCCTGGAGAGAGTCACCTGGAGAGAAAACTTTCTCTCAGGCTCTCAGAGAGAGCAAACTGGTCAAGCATTGGCCATGACTCATCCACATGGATGACACAGACAAAGGATCTACAGAATAATGTACAGGACTAGAAGATAAACCCTGAGGGAACTTCACTGATCTCATAAGAAACATAAAGTATATGTGTTGGTATATAAGTCTTGCTCTATGGAGGTCTTAACCATCCATCAGAAAAGTATAAAAATGAATTATACATCACGGGTCCATAATATTAAGTTGAGCTGTTAATGGCTATGGTCGACAACTTCTTCAGATAACTCACTATTGATGTGGAATGCTGGACTGTGTTGGATTGTGTTGTCGAGTTCAAGCACCTAAGTTCATTGAATGACAATGGCGTGCCCAACTCTGACAGGTGTAGACAAAGGAAGGGGCACAGAAAGGAAGAATCATGATGTGTGTCTATGGACAGTACAGTTGAGATAGATAACTCTGTGCTTCTATATGGTTCTATGAGCAACAGGATTTGCACTAGTTGTGGTTGGACAGGATAGTATGTCGGCTTCTAGTACTATGGACAACCACTAGGAAAATAATATTGTAGAAAGTATTAATTATTGAATCTTTGATGTAATTCAAGTATAAAAAATAAGATACGCAAACAGCTACAGTCTCTTAATTTACTGATAAGAGACATATGGTATAATGGTGTCTAAGTATAATATCATGTATGCACCTATGATACAAAAACATGAAAACAGTTTGCAATGTATTAATTTATCAAATCCATCTTGTCAAGGTATCTTAAAACTGTCTCATTGATATTTGTACTTCAATAAAACAAAGATTAAAAAAAATAAATCTATACAACAACTTTGGGAGTATGGCCGTCTTCACAATGTTGGTTCCTCCCATCCAGGTGCAGGGAATATCTTTCCATTTTGTGAAGTCCTCTGCAATCTCTTTTCTTATGGTACTGTAATTTTTTGTGAAAAAATCTTTGACTTCTTTGGTTAAGTGAATTCTGAATTCCAAGATATTTCATTTTTCACGGTGCTGTTGTAAAAGGTATTGTTTCTATAGTTTCCCTCTGTGTATTTGTTATCTCTGTAGAGGAATGCTATTGACTTTTGAGCATTGACTTTGTATCCTGCTGTGCTACTGAATTTTTGTATGAATTCTAGTGCTTTTTGGTGTAGTTTTTTGGGTCTTCCAAGTAAAGTATCATGTGATCTGCAAATAGTGGTAATTTAACTTCTTCTTTACCTATTGTTAATCCTTTTATTTCTCCCTCTTGTCAAATGGCTTTAGCTAATGATTCCAAAACTGTATTGAATAGGAGAGGTGGTAGAGGACATCCTTGACTTGTATCAGATCTAAATGTACAAATATTCAGTTTTTCTCCATTTAGAATTATTTTAGCCATTGTGTTGTCATGGATGTCTTATATCAAATTGAGGTAGAGGCCTTCTATTCAAATTTTCTGCAGGACTTTGAACATGAATAAGTGTTGGACTTTGTCAAAAGCTTTCTCTGCATCAATTGAGATGATCATGTGGTTTTTAGATTTCAGTCTATTAATATAGTGTATTACATTTATAGATTTTCAAATATTGAACCATCCTTGCATCCCTGGGATGAGTCCTACCTGGTCATGGTGTATGATCTTCTTGATGATTTGCTGTATTCTATTTTCTAGGATTTTGTTGAGAATTTTTACATCTATGATCATGAGGGAGACTGGAATATAGTTCTCTTTTTTAGTTGTGCCTTTCCCTGGTTTTGGAATCAGTATAATACTTGCCCCTAGGAATTATTTAGGAAGGACTGCCTTCTTTTGAATTTCTTTGAAGAGTTTTAGGAGTGTAGGGATTATGTCATCTGTGAATTTGTTGTAGAATTCAGCTGTGAATCCATCAAGATCTGGACTTTTGTTTGTCGGAAGGCTTTTTTTTTACATCTCGTATTTCATTGGATATTATTTTGTTTTCAAGAGTTGTTATATCGTGTTCATTCAGTTTTGGTAATATGTACCTTTCTAGGAATCTGCCCCTTTCTTCTGTATTTTCTATTCTGTGAGGGTAAGGATTCTCAAAGTAGCTATTGACAATTTTATGAATTTCCACTTGGTCTGTGGTGATTACACCCTTTTCATTCTTTATTACTTGTATTTGAATTTTCCTGTACTCTTTTTGGTGAGGTTAGATAGGGGCTTATCAATTTTATTCAGTCTTTCAAAGAACCAGCTTTTTGATTAATTAACTCTTTGAACTGTTTTCTTCATCTCAATTGAATTAATTTCTGCTCTAATCTTTATGATTTTATCCTATCTTTGGGCTCTGGGCTTGGTTTTCTCTTCCTTTTGTAGATGGCACAAGTGCAGCATTCAGGTGTGTATTTGTTACCATTTTGTTTTCCTAATTTGTGAGTTCATAGGTATGATTTTTCCCTCTGAGAACTTCTTTCATCACATCTAATAAATTCCAATAAGTTTTGCTTGAATTTTCATTGGATTGTAGGTAATGCTGAATTTCTTGTTTAATTTCACATGTGATCCATTGATTGTTGAGTAGGGTGTTGTTTAATTTCCATGTATTTACTGTGTTTTTATGGTTTCTTTTGTCGTTTATTTCATTTCATTGCACTGTGGTCAGATAACATGCACAGGATAATTTGTTTTCTTGCATATACTTAAACATGACCTATACACTAGTATGTGGTCTATTTTAGAAAATGACACATGTAAACCTGAAAAAAAAATGTGTATCAGCTGTGGTTGGGTGGAACAATCTTTATATGTCCACTAAGTCCGTTTGTTCCATTTCTGGTACAGTTCTACTATGTCTTTGTTAACTTTTTATGTTTTTGAACTATCTTTTTTTTTTTTTTTTTTTTTTTGCGGAACCAGGGATTGAACTCAGGCCCTTGTGCTTGCCAGGGAAGCACTTATTCCACTGAGCCATCTCCCCAGCCCCATGAACTATCTTTTTGAGATAAGGATGTGTTAATGTGTCCTGTTAAGATTGTGGTCTTGGATATTAGATTTTTCATGTCCATTAAAATTTTTCTTATATCGTTGGGTGGTCCTGTGTTTGGTGCATAGATATTTACAAGTGTTACCTCTTGCTTTTGAATTTTTCCCATGACCAATATATAGTGGCCTTCTTTGTGTCGTTTTTTCCTTCTTGGTTTGAAGTTGAGACTGCTTGAGAACATAATTGCTACTCCTGCTTTTTTCTGAGGTGATGGGTCATGTAGTATTGTTTTTCATCCTTTGATTTTGAGCCTATGAATGTTCTTTTGAGTTAAGTGTGTTTCTTGTATACAGAATATTGTTGGATTTTGTTCCTCAATCCACTGTACCAGTCTATTTCTCTTAATTGGTGAATTGAATCCATTTACTTTGATGTTTATAATTGACATGTGTTGACATATGACTGTCATGTTATTTACCTGCCGTTGTTCACTCTTTTTTGTCCTGTGTTTAATTGTTTGCCCTATTTAGTGGGCAAACACTATTCTTGTTCGTGGAGTTCTGGTCATTGTGGTCCCTCTCTAGATCATCTTTCAAACCCTGTGTAGGGGTGGCTTGGTCATCATGAAATTCTTTAGTTGTTCTTTGTCATGGAAGTATTTCACTTCTCCATCAAACTTGAAAGAGAATTTTGCAGGGTATAGTAGTCTGGGCCGGAATTGGTTTTCATAGAGGACCTGAAGTACTCTGGTCCATGCTGTCCTTGCCTTCATGGTTTGTGAAGAGAAGTTGGCTATTATTCTGATGGGTTTTCCTTTCAATGAGATCTATTTGTTTTTACTCTATCGGCTTTCAGTATATTGTTCTTGTGCTGGATTTCTGGGATCTTGACTATTATATATCTTGCTGTGTTTTTAATTGGGTTGAAGTAGTTTTGAGTTCAGTATGCTTTAGTAACCTGAATGCCAGATTGTTTCTTCATATTTGGGAAGTTTTCTGCTACTACATCTGACCATATTCTTTTTATATCATTTGTATTAATTCCTTCTTTCTCACTGATGCCTATTAATCTCACATTGTTCATCTGTGCATCGTCTTGCCCGTGATGAATTATTTTTTTCCTGCATCCAAGTTGTTTTTAAGAGCTCTTTTTTTTTTTTTTTTTACATTTTCCCTAGCTGCTACAGTGTCTTCCAGAGCTGAAATTCTATTTTCAATATTGCTCAACCGGTTTTTCAAGCTTGTGATTAAAATTTTCAGTTTCAATATATCTGTTTGACTGCTTCCTGTAAACTCTTTCCTGTATTGTTCATTCAAGGAATCCATCGTATATCTTATCTCTTCTCTTTGTTCATCAGTGTCTTGTTAGAACCAGTCATTAATTCTTGAACTTCAGAGATTATTTCTGATATGATTTTCTCTATATGTTTCTGTATTTGATTTTTCACTTCAGACGCTACTAATTCAAGGATTTATTTTTTTTTATTTCAGACATTAATTCTGATCTGAGTTCCTCTATACCTTTCTGCTGTTTTTTTTTTTTTTTTTTAAATTCAGTCCCTATTAATTGAGACTATTCAGCTGTGTTAATGTCCTCTACACTTGTTCTGGGTGGGCTGGGTACCTGAGGTTGCATTTTCCTCCTACTGTTTGTCATTTTGTATTGCACTATCCTCTGGCCTTTGGTGTAGATCTTTGGTGCAATTAACCTTTGCACATTCTAAAATTTGTGTGCACATCTACTAAATTTGAGTTCATCCAGTTGTGCCTGTCTTGCGTCTTGCTACTCTGCTTAAATCCTTTCTGTTGCAGCCCTTTTAGTTGAACCTCTTTTGCCACTCTAGCAAGCTGTTCTGCTTCTGGATTAGATGCATGGTTTTCAAGTGTAGAGTTTCACTCCACGTCTCTATGCCAGGCCTGGGCTATGTCTTCAGCGGTATGTTTTTTGTAGGAGAGTGCAGAAGCTCTCTGATACATTTGCAGGGCCTGGGCCTGGGCCTGGGCTGGGCTGGAGGGGTCCCAAGAGCGCAGAGGAAGTTCTCACTCTAGATCTTATTTCTTGATCTAATCTACCAGTTTGTATGTTTTGATAGGTGAAATGAGACCATTTATATTGATGGCTATAACTGATATGGATTTATTTACACGTGTCTTGTTATTTTCCTGTTGTTGGTTTCTTTATTTTCTCCTCTGTTTAATTACTTGCTTTGCCTGGAGGATACATTCTACTGACGTCAAGTGATAGATTTTGTTATCTCTTTCTAGAATGTCCTTAAGAACACTTTGGTGTCCTCATTTGATTGTCGTGAATTTCATTATATGTTCTTTGTTATAGAAATACCTTATTTATCCATAGATTTTGAAAGTACCTTTGCATGATACATCAATCTGAGGTAGAGATTGTTTCCTTCCAGGGCTTAAAATACTTTATTCCTTGCTCTTTTGGACTTAAGCATGTTTGTTAAGAAGTATGTTGTGATTCTATGTTCTGATAATTGATTTGTTTCTACTCTATAACAGATTTCAAATTTTGTCATTGTGTTGAAATTCTAGAGTTTAAACTGCTATATGCGGGCTGGGGAGATGGCTCAGTGAAATAAGTGCTTCCCTGGCAAGCTCAAGGGTCTGAGTTCAATCACCAGTTCCACCAAAAAAAAAAAAAAAAAAAAAAAAACCTGCTATATGCCTTTGTGTTGACATTATTTCATCCTGGCTAATTGTAGATTTATATGCCTCACTTACTGTATATCAAATTCTTTTTCATGCTTGGGATATTTTCTAGCATTATTATTATGAACAGGTTTTTCATATTATGGTATCTCCTACTTTTGAATTAATTATGTTCAATTTTTTTATTTTCTTGTCATTATTTAGCAGCTATTGGATTGATTTTTTTGAGGTCCCCTGTAGTTTCATGAAATCTTTCACCTTATGATGACTCCCCACCACTGTCCCCCTGTTTTCACATTGGTTTATTCTGCTGTATATACCTTCTATAGTAATTTTAATATCCTGAATGTCTGCTTAAATCTTTTTTTATGGATTTCATTTCCATTCTTTGATGGACATTCACAGTTTCCATCACTTACTATGTTCCTCTATTTTTATTTTATTTTTAATGTCCAATATTTAGTGTCTGTTCAAGATTCAATTACCATTTCCTTCTTTATTGTAATCATTTATGTAGTTATCTGAGAAATTATTTCTGATTTGAATTTTTTGTAGAGTCGCCTTTATCACCTTTGTTGTTTCTTCTTGTACCACTCCATGGAATCTAGATCAGTGATTCTCAAATTGTTTTATTTCATTATATTTTGAGGCTGCTTTAGATGGAAGCCTGGGGTTGCATCTGACTTCCATGTTTTGTCATTTTTTTTAGATTTTAATTCCTGTTTTGATGCTTTTAAATTCCACAGGGTAGATGGCTTTTTTGCTAGCATCAAGAACTCTTAGGGCTGGCCAGATAGCTCAGCAGACTAAAGCTCCTGCTTAGGCAGAGTGCAATGGCTTGGTTTGCTCTCTGGTGTGCTGTGCCGGCTCCTCCTCCAGGTTTGGGGATCAGATGGGGATTGAGAGTGGGTGTGGTGGTACATGCCTGTAATCCCAGCACTTGGGAGGCTGAAAACAGGAGAATCACTACAGTTCTGATCTACATAGTGAGATCCTGCAGACACTGTATTGAATACATAAAAAAGAACTCAAGAAATGACTACTGCTCAGAGATACCTTTCAGGTGTAGCTGGTTCTCACATTTTGAGTCTGTTGGAAGATACTGCCTGTTCTATATACCAGACATGAGAAGTTGTTGACTATTTGGGCTAGTCTGTGGTTTTATTCCTGTCTCTCAGGCAATTTCAGTCATCACATAAGTAATACTTCTTGTCATGACATACCAACTATTACTATACTGCCCTTTTATAAAGAAAAGTTTTTCTTTTCATAAAAGAAAAACAAGACAAAAAATGTCACAAGACAGTCCTGGTACAATATTACTATGCTGTATATGGATGGATTTCTGAATATCAATGTAAATATATGTAAGTGCTCATTCCTATTTTTTTAAAATTTTTTCCTTCTTCATATTCTGTACGGATTTAGAGTTTAGTATCTCAATACCTGATGGAAAATATATCTTCCATGTTATGCCTATGATGTCTGATATTTAGACAAATAGTGAGAGTAAACTGAACTTCATATGTTGAAGGGTAATAATAACCTTCTCTTCTGCAGGGTTAAGAAACTAAGTTTGCAGATAAAAAATTGGAGAAAAATAAAAGCTTCAAGGTTAGCCAACATTTTGGCCCTATCTTCTCAAGGTCAGTGAAGACTCAGGACATAGGAGAATTTGTACTGTAACATCATGTAACTCGGCTGGACCCAAAATTTTCTGATCAGGGAGATTATGGAGCCACAGAGAAATGTGCTTGATGATGTATAGTGTGCCTAAAGAGAGTCACATGAAGAGAAAACTTTCTTGCAGGCTTACACAGAGCAAATTGGTCAAGCAATGGCCGTGACTCATCCACATGGCTGACACTGACAAGGGATCTACACAGTGTGATACAGGGTTACAGGATAAACCCTGAGGGCATCTAATTGACCTTATCTGATACAAAAGTTACATTTCTTGTTATATAGGTCTTGCTTTAACTCAGACTTGATCACCCAGCAGAGAAGTATAAAAATGAAGGTATATAAAGTAAAGTCATATTAATGTATTGAGCTGTGAAGGGCTTAAATCAACAACTTCTGTGGATAACCCACTTATATTGTAGACTGCTGATCTGTGTTGGATTGTTATATATATATATATATATATATATATATATATATATATATATATATGTTGAATATCTGTAACATATATCTTATTGTATGTTACCCTGTTTATGTCATTTTTTCAAGTTAAAATACAAATAAATAAATTAAAAAATAAATAAAATAAAATAAAATTTAAATGGCTTGGGCTGGGGAGATGGCTCAATAGAACACATGTTTCTTTGGCAAGTGGAAGGGTATGAGTTCAATCCCCAGTTCCACAAAAAAATTAAATGATTTATTAAAGTTTAAATTACTTAGAAAAGAAGTACAGATGATTAAAACAATTATGTTACCTGGGCAAAAGTAGAATTATCAGTAAAAATGATAGCATCAAACAACCCTTGAGGGTGGGATGAATACCCAGGAAATGACAAACTAATGACATCATTTGCAAAATCTTGTAATAACAAGATTTGTAGTTATATAGCAAAATCTAACACAAGCCATAACATTTTGTACAGTAACTAACTTCTCAATGTGTTCCTTCTGCTATCATGGGAGGACATTTGAAAGAGTAGGATAAAAAAATCGAGAAATATTAGAAGAGAAAGAGATTAGAAGCAAACCTGGTGGACAAAGGAAGATTATTCAAGCTTTGGGAAACTGGTGAAGAAGACAGGAGGAAACAAAGGAAGTTAACAGAAACAAGAAAAGAACAACAAAGCAAAACAAATTGGAAACAATGCTCATGCTCCTATAAAGACAAGTACATATTATCAAGGAAAAGAGAAAAACCTAAGCAAATAATGAATCCAAGAAAAAATGACTATATCATGCAATGTGTCTGCTTTCAGTGACAGCCCAGATACATGTAGATTGAGGCAAAAAAGTCAACAATAGAATTAAGGCATGGTATGGCTAGGCTCAACAGGCCTGTGAGTAGTTCAACTGAAGTTCAGGCTGCTCATCATTTCTGTCTGTGATCATGATACTCAATTTTTTGTGTGCAGCATTCTAGGTACCTTCTACTTACTTCTATTTGGCTATGTTTAGGTTTAAGATTTTGGTTAAGGTTTAGAGTAAGGTTAGGTTTATAGTTAGGGTTAAGATAAATATTTTAGTACTAATTTTAAGGTATGTGTAAGGGTTGATTTTAGGGTTAGGGTTAGTTTAAATAGGTAATAGTTTGTTAGGGATATTCAATTTAGGGAAAAGATTAGGGCAATTTTTCAGTTTCAGATTAGGTTTAGGTTCAGTGTAATTATTAATGTTTTTGTTGAGCTAGGGTTAGGGTTAGCACTAATGTTTGGTTTAGGGGTCTGATTCAGGTTAGATTTAGTGTAAGTATTAGTACTGGGTTAGGATTAATGTTAGGGTTTGTGTTAAGATTCAGATTAGAGTTAAGGTTTGTGATAGTGCTAGAGTTAGGATAAGCGCTATCGATGATTTGAGTTAGTGTGATGTTTACAAGCTGGTTTAGGGCAAAGAATAGGGTTAGTGTTTTGGTAAAGGTTAGCATTAGGACTAGGGTACAATTCAAGGTTAGTATTAGCATTCTAGTGTTGTGTACCAGGAATTGTAAACTGAAATTGTATCTGTTCTAGGCTGTTCTTGCTTTGCCTTCCTAGTAGCCTGGTCTTGTAATGTGGAAGTTACTTTTCTTTCAATCCTTGAGATTAACTCTCAGGTGTGGGGATGATCATAGCTTGCTAGCTTTGTGATGTTAAACTTGCACATTCTTCCACAGCCTGTATTCTGTTCCAGGAAGAGCATTCTACCACCCTCTCCCACAATGGTAATAAAATTCCAGATAGCTGGAGATTTGAGGTCTTTTCCTCCAATAAGGCAACTGGTGGTTCCAAATCTCTGGTTTGCACCCCTATACTTTGTGTTTTGTTGTTTATTTTCTTTCTTTCCTTTTGCTGTAACCCAGACAGAAAACTGGAACCCAGGGTTCTTTTAAAACTAGCTCCAAAAACTAGAAGTCACAAATATTGTAGTTATCATTCAAGTTAGGTAGGTTTCAGATTAGGGTTAATGTTAGTGTTAGGCTTAGCTTTAGCATTAGCTTTAGGATTTGTGCTAGAATTCTGTTTGGTGTTGTATTTAAGATTCTGGTTTAGGTTTGGGTTATGTTTAGGATGTGTGTAAATGTTAGTTTTCTGTATTGAGTTCTGCCTAGGATAAAGATTCATTTTGGTTTAGTTTTATGGATACGTTTATGGTTTGGTTGAGATTACATTCTAAGTTTCAGGTTAAGTGTAAGTTTTGGGTTGTTGTTACTGCTACAGTTAGGCTTAGGTTTAATGTAAGTGTTAAAAATAAATTTATATATAGGGTAAAAGTTAGAGGTAGGTTGGGGTGGGCATTATGGTTCAGGTTATGGTTAAGATCAGGTTAGTTTTAGATTTAGGATAAAGATTAGGGTTGGGTTAGGTGTAGGTTTTGAACTAGGGCTGCAGCTAACATGTTTTTGTTTAATGTATGGGCTAAAGTTAAGTTTAAGTGTATGGTAAAAGTTAGTGGTAGGTTGGGGTTAGTGTTAGTAAAAGAGAAAAACTCCTTAAGGTGAAGCAGTTCTTTCTAAACCTTT
Organism: Ctenomys sociabilis; assembly: GCA_004027165.1. Lineage (NCBI taxonomy): Eukaryota > Metazoa > Chordata > Mammalia > Rodentia > Ctenomyidae > Ctenomys > Ctenomys sociabilis. The sequence continues at coordinate 76,090 of PVKA01005383.1, read as the reverse complement.
GTTCTCCTTGAAGCTATGTAGTTCTGTAACTGCTTCATGGTTTTATAATTAATTTCTTAGTCACTGTAACAATGAAAGCATAACTGAACATTCAGGATATGTGATTGTAACAAGCTTTGTGGTCATTAATATAGTCATAACTTATAGTTTTTAGTCTATCCCTGTAACCAGTGATCTAACCCTTCTAGCTAAACAGAAGAACTTCCAATATACCCTGTCCCGGCTTTCTAACCCCTGCTTCTGAATCATATCAAATGTCAGCTGACAGACACTGACTTTTGTGAAGTTATTACAATCAGGACCACCTGTGTAAAATAAAGGTCTTCACTGAATCCTAACTTCCTCAGGTTTCAATCCTTTCCCAGACTCACTTTTGATGCAACATTAGGGCTCAAATTATGGTTAAGATTAAATTAGTTTTATGTTTAAGGTAAGGGCTGTGGTTAATTAAGTTGTAGGGTTAGCTTTAATATTGGGATTATGATGTGCCGTAAAGGTTAGAATTAATTTTAGTTGTAAGTTTTGAGTGTAGCTTCTGGATCTGTTAAGGATTTTTGTTTTCAGAACCTGGGATTGAACTCAAACCCTGGCACTTGCCAGGGAAGCGCATGTTCTTCTGTGCCATCTTCCAGACCCCACTCTGTTAAGGGTTTTGTTGTGCATTAAGGTTAAAATTTAGTTTGTCTTTGAGTTTGGGTTAGATATGGGTTTTCATGCATAGGTTTAGGGTTAGGATTAGAGGGAAGTAAGTTTCCAGAACAAAAATTAGAGAAGAAGGGCTGCAAGGACAGCCAACATTTTGGCTCTAGCCTTTCAGGGTCAATGAAGACTCAGGACATAGGAGAACTTAGACTATAATATGTTTGTGTACCAAATTTTCTGATCAAGGAAATTATGGGGCCACAGATGAAAGTGATCGGCTAAGATCACTTAGAGTGTGGCTAAAGAGAGTTACATGGAGAGAAAACATTCTCTCAGGCTTTCATAGATAGCAAATTGGTCAAGCAATCGCCCTGTCCAATCCACATAACTGACACTGACAAAGTAACTACAAACTGCAGTTCATGGTCTCAGGATAAATCCTGAGGGAATTTCACTGACCTTATCAGATACTAAAGTTACATTTCTTGTTATATGGGTCTTGCTTTATCTTGGTTTTAATCATGGAGCAGAAAAGTGTAAACCTGAAGTATAAAAAGTAAAGCCATATTAATATGCTTATCTGTAAAAGGTTCAAGTAAACAACTTCTGACATTGCCTGTCCTTTGGATAACCCACTAGTATTATAGACTACTGAACTATATTGGAATATTTTGCTGAATTCACGCACCTACAGTATTTAAATTACAGTGGGATACCCTTCTCTTACAAAACTAAACAAAAAAAAGAGATACAGATGACCATTTTGTATCTGTATGTTAAAATTAGAATAGATGTACAGCTACATTTTCTTAATTCAATGAATAGAAAGATTTGTTTTAATAGTGTTTAAGGCAGGATACCATGTCTGCATCTTGTATAATGAATAACAATTAAGACAACAATATGCAATGTATTTCTTATTGAAACTGTCCTAGTAATCAGTTTTGAAACTGTCCCATTGCTATTTGTTTCTCAATAAAGTTATTTTAAGAAAAAGATTCTGGCTAAGGTTAAGGTTATGATTAGGTTTAGTGTTGGAGAATGTGTTAGGTATAGAGTTTGTATTAGGTTTAGGATTGGGCTTAGGTTCAGGTTTTGTGTTGTATAATGTTATGGGTTAAGTTTAGACTTTAGATTTTGGTTTGATTTAAGAGACATTTAGGCTTAGGGGCAGGGGAGATGGCTCAATGGAATAAGGGCTTCCCTGGCAAGCTGAAGGGCCTGAGTTCAATCCCTGGTTCTGAAAAAAAAAAAAAAGAAAGAAAAAAAAAGAGAGACATTTAAGCTTAAGTTTTTAGTTGTGTTACAGACAGGTTTAAGGCTAGGCTTAAGTTTAGTGTTATCTTAAATTTATGGTTGTAATTAATTTTAGGTTTAGTTTTACAGTTCAGATTTTTGTTCACCTTAGGTTTATAGATAATTTTGGGTTTAGGGTTAGGTTTCATGTACAATTTATGATTAGAGTTAGTGTTAGTTTAAGAATTAAGTTCCCTTGTCAGGTTAGGGTTAGGGATCTAGTTGGGTTTATCCATAGAGTGAGTGTAGTGTTTTGATTCAGGGCTAGGTTGAAATTTAGTATTAGAGTTAGGTAAATGTTCAGTGTGAATTTAGAGTTATGTTTCTGGTAATAGAATGTGTTCAGGTTAGGTTTATATTTCAGTGAAGTTTGAGGATAGGTTTTAGGTTTAGGTTTTGGTTTAGGCCTGGGTTTATGGTTAAGAATAAGTATAGTAATCAGGTTCAGTTTCAAGTTCAGGTGTGGTTTAGTATTCAGGTTTGTGTTTTAGTGAGTTTTAACATTTAGATTAGTGTTTGGGTTCAGATCACCATTCAGTTTTATGTTTGGATTAGAGTTAGTGGTAGGGTTAATTTTACATTAATGATTAGGCTAAGGATTAGATTATGTTTACTGTGTCAGGGTTAGGATTTGGGTTAGGGTCAAGTTTCCCATTCAGTTTAGGTTTAGAGTTTGGAATAGGTTGAGGATTAATATTATTTTTCCAATTATATTCAGGGTTAGGCTTATGGTTCACTTTAGGGTTTGAGTTTGATTTAGTGTTAGGGTAAATTTTAAGTTTAGAGTTTGGATGAGGGCTAGGCTTGGATTAGATTTCAGTTTTGATTTAAGTTTAGGAGTAGTATTAAGTTTAAGTTTAGGGTTCACATTTTTGTTTTAGTTTGTGTTAGGACTTGCATTCAGTTTTGGATTATGGTTTGTGTTATGGTTAGTGTTTGAGTTAGGGTTATAATATAACTAAGTGTTGTGGTTTGGTTTAGTACCATGGTTAGTTTTAGTGTTAAGGATTAGATTTTTTTTTAGATTTTGCTTAGGCTTAGGTTTAGCAATAGGGTTTGATTTCAGGCTTGTGTTGGTATTTGAGTTAATGCTAGGATTAGGAAATCATGGCTTTCTACATGCCGAAAACTAAAACTTGACCCAGCTCTATCACCATGCACTAAGTTAAAGTCAAAATGGTTTAAAGATTTAAACGTTAAAACAGAAACACTCAATCTCCTGGAAGAGAAAGTAGGAGGAACTCTTGAAGATATAGGGGTAGGTAAAGAGTTCATGAACAAACATATATTCGCACGGGAAGCTCTTGAAAGAATCAACAAATGGGATCAACTCTTCTTAAAGAGCTTCTGCATGTCAAAAGAAATTGTCAACAGAGTGAAAAGACAGCACACAAACTTTGAAAAAATCCTAACTAATAAGCAATCAGACAGAGGTCTACTGTCTAGAATTTATAAAGAACTAAGATATAACAGGGCCCTCAAATTTAAAGACCCAATTCAGAAATGGGCATCTGAGATGAATACACACTTGTCAGAGGACGAAATTAAAGAAGCGAACAAATATATGAAAAAATGCTCCACATCGCTAGCCATTCGTGAAATGCAAATAAAAACAACACTGAGATATCATCTCACTCCAGAAAGAATGGCTATCATAAGGAAATCAACCAACAACAAATGTTGGAGAGGTTGTGGGGAAAAGGTAACACTTCTCCACTGCTGGTGGGAATGTAGACTAATACAACCATTGTGGAGGTCAGTATGGAGACTCCTCAAAAGAGTAGGACTAGAAATCCCATTCAAGCCAGCTATCGCCCTACTGGGAATTTTCCCAAAGGATTTGGATACATTTTATCATAGAGATATATGTGTACCTATGTTTATAGCAGCACTATGTGTGATAGCAAAATCTTGGAAACAACCAAGATGTCCATCACATGGGGAATGGTTGAAAAAGATGTGGTATTTCTATATAATGGAGTATTACTCAGCTATTAAGAATGATAAGTTTGAAGCATTTATACTGAAGTGGATGCCACTTGAACAAATACTCATAAGTGAAATAAACCAGACGCACATGTGTAAATATCGTATAGTCTCCCTAGTATAACAAGCGAAAAGCAGAAATACAAAAGGAAATCTACAACAAGTAAAGTCAATTGAGTCAGATAAGGCAAAGTGAATGGCATATGCTGCAGGATACTAATCAGCTTTTCTTCTGGATAGTTAACAAGCTAAGATCACAAGTCACAGTTGGAGAAATAGAAGAGCCACAAGGCCAGCCAACATTCTGGACCTAGCCTTTCAAGGTCAGCGAAGACTCAGGACATAGGAGAACCTGTAATGCAATATCATGAAACTCAGGTGAGCTCCAAATTTTCTGAGCAAGGAGATTGTGGAGCCACAGAGGAAAGAGATTGAAGTTCTAAAGTGTGCCTGGGGAGAGGCACATGAGGAGAAAACTTTCTCTCAGGCTCTCACAGAGAGCAATCTGGTCAAGCATTGTCCGTGACTCATCCACATGGATGACACAGACAAAGGAACTACAGAATAATGTACAGGACTACAAGATAAACCCTGTGAAGACTTCAATGACCACATAGGAAATATAAAGTTCATGTGTTGGTATATAAGTTTTGATCTACCTAGATCTTAACCATCCAGCAGAAAAGTATAAAAATGAAGTATATATCGTGAGCCCATAATATTAAGCTGAGCTGTAAATGGATATGGTCGACAATTTCTTTGAATAACTCCCTATGGTTGCAGAATGCTGGACTGTGTTGCATTGTGGTGTCGAGTTCAAGCACATAATGTAGTTGAATGTCAATGGAGTGCCCACTTTTGACAGGTGTAGACAAAGGAAGGGTTGTAGAAAGAAAAAAAATCATGATGTGTGTGTATAGACAGTACAGTTGGGATAGATAACGCTGTGCTTCTACATAATTCTATGAGAGGCAAGATCTGCACTAATGGTGGTTGGACAGGATATTATGTCGGCTTTTAGTGCTATGGTCATCCACTAGGTTAATAATTATTGAATTTTTGATATAATTCAGCTATAAAAAATATAAATAAGCAACTACACTCTTAGTTCACTGATAAGAGATATCTGCTAAAATAATACCTGTAAATATAATATCATGTATGCACCTTGTACAATACCAAAACGTTATGAAAACAGTTTGCAATGTATTAATTCATCGACTCTGTATGGTTAAGGTGTCTTGAAACTGCCTGATTGACATTTGTGTTTTAATAAAATAAAAATAAATGGAAAAAAATGCTAGGATTAGGATTAAAGTGGAAGTCAGTTTTGTGGTTAGGATTAAGCTTACGGTTCTAGATAGCTTTAGGATTAATTTAGGGTGTATTAGGGTTTTGGACAAGCTTTTGTTAGATTTACTGTTAATGGGGCTGGGGAGGTGGCTCAGTGGAATAAACACTTCCTGGCAAGCACAAGGGTCTGACTTCAATCCCCAGTTATGAAAAAAAAAAAAAAAAAAAAAGATTTACTATTAATGTTAGGGCTAGATTTAAGTTCTGGATTAAGTTTAAGACTCATTTTAGGAAGGGCTGGTAACATGGTTAAGCAGACTAATCACCTGTTTTGGCAAGCACCGGGACCAGGGTTAAACCCCAATCCTGCATTGGCATGCTGGTCCTGCCCTTGGGATGTGTTGAGCCAGTGACCAAGTTCAGGAATGGTGGCACACCATGTAATCCCAATGCTGCAGAGGCTGAAAATAGGAAGAACAATACAAGTCTGAGCTGCATAGTGAGACCCTGTACCAGATACATACATAAAATGGAAAAAAAAGGATTCATTTTAGGTTTTATTGTTAGAGTTAGATTTAGGTTTGGAGGTAATGTTTGGGTTTGAGTTGCTGTTAAGCTTAATGGTGCTGTTAACGTTAGTATGGCATTAGATTAATTGCTATGATTAATTTTAGGATAAGGGTTCAACTTTGAGTTACGTTTGGATTAGTTTTAGGTTAGGGTTATGAACAGTATTAGAGTAAGGTTAGGTTTCAGTATAAGATTTTATTTAGGTGAAAGATTAAATTTAGGGTTACGTATATGGATAAGGTTTATATTCATTTCAGGTTTAGATTCAAATTACTATTAAGGATATTTTTAAGATCAAGGATTTGGTCTGATCTATGTTTAGGGTTAAGATTTGGGTAGGTGTCAGGTTTAGGTATAGGGCAATAGGTCCTATTTGGGTTAGATTTAGTGTACAATTTGAGGTTAGCAATAGGGTAAGATTTAGGGTTCATAGTTTGTCTAAGTTTACATTGAGGAAAAGATTATTGTTGTGGTTCATGTTAAGGTGACTTTCATTTAGTGTTAGGGTTTGGATTAGAGTTAGCTTTAGGGTTGGATAGGCTTAGATTTCATTTTAGGGTTAGGATAAGACTTAGGGTTAGAGTTAGGTTTCTGGTTTGGGTTAGATCTAGGGTTAATGTTATGATTAGTATTGAGTTTATGGTTTAGGTTACTGCTACATTTAGTAAGATTTAGTGACAAATTTATGATTATAAATAGGGTAACGGTTCATGTAACATTTAGGGTTTACTTAAAATTTAGTGTAAAGTTTTGTGTTACTGTTCAGGTTAGGTTTTTTTTAATAAAACATAAAATTAATTGCTTTAGAATCACAATGAAGGACATGAGAAGGCAAGCTACATATTGAAAGGAAATATTCATAAAGCATATGTCTATCCAACGATTTATATTCAGAAACCATAAAGAATATTTATAACTTTATGTAGCAAGCATACAAACACAAGGAAAAATTTGGCAAAATATTTGAACAGGCTCTTCACATGAAAACATATGCAGATAACAAATAATTATATGAAAATGTATTCAAAATCTCTAGTCATCAGGAGAACACAGATAAAAACCACCATAAAGGGGCTGGGGAGATAGCTCAGTAGAATAAGTGCTTGCCTGGCAAGCGCAGGGTCCTGAGTTCAATCCCTGGTACTGAAAAAAAAAACACATAAAATTCCACTACTCCCCCACTAGAATAGCTACAATTAAAGACTAGCTACACCAAGTGTTGACAAAGAATGCAGAATAACTGAAACACTTAAAGAAATACAAAATATTACAGCATTTAAAAAAATAGCATACCAGTACACTCTTAAGTCTAAGTAGACATATTATTTGACTCCATAATTCCATTTCTATGTGTCAAAGTAATAAATTAAGTAAATGTTCATACAGGGATCTTTATAGCTGTATTGTTTATAAGAGCTGAAAGTGGAAGCAATTGAATATCTATTACATAGTGAGTTTGTACTATATAATAGTACTCATCAGTAAAAAGAACAAAATGCTAATACAACAAAGAATGTAAAAACAAAGTCAAGTTCAATAAGACAAAACAAAAGACTATTTCCTATACTATTCCATTTATGTTAAATACTGGAAAAGAGAAAAAAAAAAAAAACTCCATAGTAGAACTCTGGTTGCTGAGGTCAAGGATTCAAAGGAAGCTCTGTAATTTAAATGTATTCCTTAAATTCATATATTTGGAAATTTAATCTCCAACACTAGCACAGGGAAGTAGAGTATAATGGCTGGCCTGAGGGCTCTATTCTCCTAAATGGATTAATGCTATTATTGCCAGAGTGGTTTTGTTTTTGCAAAAGTATGTTTGTCATAAATGTAAATTGGCCTCAGGTTAGGTTTAGTGTTGGCTTTGAGTTCATATTGGGATCCAAGCTTGGTTTACGCTTAGAGCTAAATTAGGTTTAGGGTAAAGAGTTTGTATAGTTTTTAGGTTTGGATTATGGTTTTTTTCTTAGGGTTTGGTAAGGATTATGTTTATTTTTATTGTTAAGGGTCAGAATTAACTTTAGCTTTGTTTCAGGTTAGGTGTAAGTATGTGTATCAGATTTGGGTGAAGATTATTGTTCAAGTTTGAGATAGTGTTAGATTTTATGTTTAGGGTTCAGGTTTTGGTTAGGTTCAGAGTTACATTTAGTGTTCATTTAAGGCTCTATCCTGCACAAAGATCTCTTTTACTCTTTCGCATTTGACTTTTTGGGTGACTATTATGAAGTACTCCTATAATTTATGTGTCCTATACCAAATCTATTCCCTTCAGCCACTGATAAAAACAAACCTGAACCTTTATCCTGACACCAACACTAGCCCTTATTAATACTAAGTAAAAAACTAAGGATAGCTCTATACCTAAACCAATGATGATACTTCTCCATACCAATTTAGCTGTAGCCATGATTTGCAAGAGAATAGTTTCATATAGGACATATAAATTTGTATGTTTATTTTATAACATTCATCCAGAAAGTCAAATGTAGAAGAGTCTAAGAGATCGTCCACACTCTAGACATGGAAAGAATCTCTTAGAGGACTTGGATCCCATGAAAATGACCAGTTGAAAGCTCAAACCTGATGGCAATGTCTCATGTAATTCTAAATCAAGCATCTACACTGGGAAGCCCCAAAAGTCAGTGGTGGAATCTAGAAAGTCTGGGACATTGGGGTGCAGAATCTGGGCCAGCAGGCTCAGGGATCTGCACTAGAGACAGGAAGTGATGCTGAAGATGAAGACCAAAGCTCCTAGGAAGAGCACAGCAGTCATCCCAAATAACAGTGGAGGACCCAAGATCCTCTGATAGCAAGGATAGCTGAGTTTCTATGAGGGAAACAGAAAACAAAGCTTCATCTGGGAATTAAGACGCATACACTCAACCTGTCCCATTCTCTTTCTATGCCATTTGCAACAATTCTCAGTTGGATTTTCTAAACCACAACTATATTGACTCAGTTCAGCTCTTCATTCCCACTTAAAATGTCCATTAATTAATTTACCACAAAGTTGTGTGGGTTTCACTTAGATTTATAAATTGCGTTTTTGTTCAGGAAGGGTTAATATTAGGATTGGGTTAGGTATCAAATGAAGGTTAGCATTGGATTTTAGCGATTGGATTTCTGTTAGGATTAAGTTAAGAGCTAGGATTAGGCTTACCTTAATTTACATATTATGTTTGGGATTTGGACTAAATATAAAGTTAGTTATAGATTTAAAGTTTAGCTTCAGATTAGTGTTAGCTTTAATGCTAGTGGTTAGGTTAGAGCAGATTTAGTGTTATATTTAGTGTTCCATATATATATTATAACTAAATTTATTGAGAAAAATTGCAATAAGGTAGCTTCAAAACAGTTGGTAGGAGTTACAACAATTAATACATTTTATATTGTTGCCTTAAGTCATTGTCACAAGATGCAGACATGATATGTTGTTCAAGCACTATTAGTACAAATCTTTCTTCTTATTGAATTAAGAGAAAGTAGCTATATATCATTTCATTTATATGTCCTTTTTTGAGTGTAGTTTTGTCAGAGATGGGTAGTCCATTGCAATTCAAGTATTGTAGGTGCATGAATTCAGCAAAATATTCCAATATAGTCCAGTAGTCTACAATAGTAGTGGGTTATCCACACGAGTGGCAAAGTCTGAATCTGTAGAATTGAACCTTCCAAAGCTCTGCGTATTAACATGGCTTTTTATACATTTCATATCTCATTTCTACACTTTTCTGCTGGATGGTTAAGACCAATAAAAAGCATGATGTATATAACAAGAAATGGAACTTTTGTATCTCACAAGGTCAGTCAAGTCCGTTGAGGACTTATCCCAAAACCCTGTACAGCACATTGTAGATCCTTTGTCAGTGTCAGCCATGTAGATGAGTTATGGCCATTGCTTGGCCAATTTGCCAGAGAGAATTATTTTTCTCCATGTGAATCTCCTTAGGCACACACTACATCATAGACCACATTACTCTGTGGCCCCATAATCTCCTTGATTAGAAAATTTGGGACATAACTGAATTAAATGATATGACAGCATAGCTTCTCTAGTGTCCTGAGTCCTCACTGACCTTGAAAGGCTCAGGCCAAAATGTTGGTTCTCCTTGCCTTCTTTTTTTATTGAAAAACAAATACAATGAGACAGTTTCAAATCAAATTAGTAGAACTGATTCAATAATTAATACATTGCATATTGTTTTCATAGTGGTTTTTGTTGTACAAGGTACATACATGATAATCTATTTATAAACACTATTAGAGTAGATGCCTCTAATCAATGAATTAAGAGAATGTAGCTGTATACTTATCTTTTTTAAAAGCTGAATTATAGTACAGTTTCAATAATTAATACTTTTTACATTGTTATCCTCCTAGTGGTTATCCATAGTACAAGAAGCAAATAGAATATCCTTTCCAAGCACTATTAGTGCAAATCTGTCTTCTCATAGAATTACGCAAAGGTACTGCGTATTAATCCTAATTGTACTGTTTATACAAACACAGAATGGTTCTTCTTTATATCCCCTTTTTTTGTTTAGTCCTGTCAAAGATGGATATTCTATTGTCATTCAATTGTTATAGGTGCTTGAATTCAGTGAAACAATTCAACACAGTCCAGCAGTCCACAATAATTGTGGGTTATCCAAAGAAGTTGTTGACTAGAGCCATTTACAGCTTAGCTTATTATGGCCTTATTTTATATACCTCATTTTTATACTTTTCTGTTGGATGGTTAAAGCAAGACCTATATAACAAAAAATGTAACTTTTGTATCTGATGAGGTTAGTCAAGTCCCCTCAGGGTTTATTCTTGCGTTCTTTTTATGTAATTTTTGGTCTGCAAACTTAGGTCACTAACTCCCCAGAGGAGAAGCTTATTATTGCCCTACAACATATGCAGGTGAGTTTAACCTCACTATGTGTCTGAATATCAAACATCATAGGTATAACAAGGAACATGCATTTTCTATAAAGTATTGATTTGTTAAACTACATAATATGGAAAAAGAATCAAAAAATTTAAAAATATATTAAAAATTTGAATTAACAGTTACATATTTTTACACAGAAATTTAGAAATCTAACCATACACCTCATTATAGCAGGACTGCCTGTGTCATTTTTTTCCTTGTCTGGTTTTTCATTTATTATCCCTTTTTTATAAAAAAAAATACTTAAGATGTAGTCTGGCCATAATTGTTATGTCATGACAACAGTATATATTTCAAAGACCAGAATGACTGTTAGTCCTACGATGACTGCACTTTTACACGTTGCTATCTTCAGTGCAGTTGCTCAGTTCACAGGTATCATTATATATAGTTACTCAGGGTGAGAATCCCACCAATTTACTTCTAGTTTCATCAGCTTGTGGATAGTTCTCAGGATCATTGCCTTACCCATCTTGTGCATATAAATATATGGCTTTGCCCCTGTCATATTTCCCAGGCTTTCTCCTTGCCCTCTTCTTGTTGTCTAATGCTCAAGTTCTTGCTTTACTTTTAATTCTTATAGCTTTCTATTTGTATTTATTCTTTAGAGTTTTTATACTAGGAAAACTATGTGATATTTACAAATATGGATCAGGTTTATTTCACTTATGAGTATATCTTCAAGTGGCATCTAGTTGAATATGAAGTTTTTGAGTATATTATTCTTTATTGCTGAGTAATACCACATTTTATAAAAATATTACATCTTTTTCAACCATTTATTGGGTGATGGGCATCTTGGTTGTTTCCAAGATTTGACTATCACAAATTGTTCTGCTATAAATATAGGTATACATTAGTATGATATGACATTTGCAGCTGCTCTAGGAAAATTCCCAGTAGGGGGATACTTGGTTTGAATGGGATTTCCAGTTCTAGTTTTCTAAGGAGTCTCTGCACTGATTTCCATAATGGTTGCACCAGTCTACATTCTCACTAGCAGTGGAGAAGGGGTTCTTTTTCCCCACAGCCTCTCCAACATTTGTAGTTAGTTGATTTGTTTATGATAGCCATTCTTTGTGGGGTGAGATGGTATGTCAGTGTTGTCTTAATTTTCATTTCACAGATGGCTAGTGATGTTTCGAATTGTTTCATATATTCATTCACTTCTTTAATTTTATCCTCTGAGAAGTGTGTGTTCATCTCGGATGCCCATTTCTGGATTGATTCTGAGGCCCTAATATGTTTTAGTTCTTCATAAATTCTAGAGAGCAGACCTTTTTCTGAGTGCTTGTTTGTCAAGAATTTTTTGAAATTTGTGCATTGTCATTTTACTTTGTTGGTAATTTGTTTGACATGCAAACATTTCTCAATGAGAGAAGGTATCAGTGTTACCTATGCAATTCATTTTGTTTCTGAACTCTTTGGCTACACCTATGTCTTCAAGAGTTCCCCTTTTTTCTTTTCCAGGAGAATGAGTGCTTCTGTTTTAATGTTTAGATCTTTAATCCATTTTGACTTTAGCTTAGTGCATGGTGATAGACCTGGTTTAATTTTAGTTTTCAGCATGTAGAGAGCCAGTTGTTACAGTACCATTTGTTAAACAGGCTTTCTTTCTTCTAGAAAGTATGTTTGACCACTTTGTCGAAGATCAGGTGGCTGAGTGTGTTCAGAGAGGCTTCTGTACCTTTTAATCTGTTCCATTGATCCTCAGGTCTATTTTGTTGCCAGTACCATGCTGATTTTATACAGTAGCTTTGTAGTATAATTTCAAGTCAGGAATTGTATTGCCTCCTGTCTTGTCTTTGATGCCTTTGCTATTCTAGGTCTTTTTTGCTTCCAAATAAATTTTAGGAATGATTTCTTTAGGTCTGGGAGGTATGCTGGTGATAGTTTGATATGGATTGATTAAATCTGTACAGCAATTTTGGGTGTATGACCATCTTCACAATGTTGGTTCTTCATATTCAGGAGCAGGGAATGTGTTTCTATTTTCTGAAATCCTGTACAATCTCTTTTTTGAGAGTACTGTAATTTTCCTTAAAAACTACTTTGACTTCTTTAATTAGATTAATTCCGATGTATTTCATTTTCTGTGATGCTACTGTAAAAGATATTGTTTCTATAGTTTCCTTCTTAGTATGTTTGTTATCTGTGTACAGGAATGCTACTGACTTTTGGGTACTGACTTTGTATCTTGCTATGCTACTGAATTTGTGTATCAATTAAAACCTTCTTGGTTGAGGTTTTTTAATCTTCCAAGTATTATGTCATCTGCACATAATTTAATTTATTATTTACCTATCCTTATTCCCTTTATTTCTCTCTCTTGTCTAACGGCTGTAATTAATGATTCCAGAACTATATTGAATAGGAGGGGTGATAGAGGTCATCCTTGTCTTGTATGAGATCTGAGCAAAAAAATTTCAGATTTCCCTTTTAAAATTATACTAGCCATTTTGTTCTCATAGATGGTTTTTATCAGGTTGAGGTAGAAGCCATCTATTACAAATTTCTGTAGGACTTTGAACATGAGTTTGGCTCTATTGATGTGGTATATTACATTTATACATTTGCGAATATTGATCTGTCTTTGCATCCATGGGATGAATCTTACTTGGTCATGGTATATGATCTTCTTAACAATTTGCTGGATTCAATTTGCTTGGATTCTATTGAGGATATTCGCATCTATATTCATGAGGGAGATTGGCCTGTAGCTTTTTTAGTTGAGTCTTTCCATGGTTTTGGAATCAGTATAATACTTGCCCCCCATGAATGATTTTGGGAGCACTGCTTCCTTTTCAATTTCATTGAAGCATTTGTGGAGTTTAGGTATTATATCTTCTGTAAATTTCTTGTACAATTCTGCTGTGAATCCATCAGGACCTTGACTTTTTTGTCATAGACTTTTTTGTACATTTCGTATTTCATTGGCTGTTATTGGTTTATTGAGAATTTTTACATCTTCTTGATTCAGTTTTCATAATTTGTACCTTTCTAAGAATCTGTCCATTTCTTCTGTGTCTTCTGTTCTATGAGAGTAAATGTTCTCAAAGTAGATATTTACAGTCTTCTGAATTGCTACTGGGTCTGTGACAGTTGTATTCTTCTCATTCCTTATTGCTTATATTTGCAGCTTTTTCTTTCCTCTTTTTGATGAGGTTAGCTGCGACATCTTCAAGATATGAAACTATCTTTACTTTCACTCAAACGGTTTTGCAACCTTGTGATCAAAATTTTAATTTCCTCTATGTCTATGCTTCATGGGATTTATTTCTTTCTTGTATTGCTCATTCAAGGAATCTGTCCCTTTTCTAGTCTCCTCTATTTTTTTTATTTGTGTCTTTTTGAAAAGCAGTTAATTCTTTTACTTCAGAGTCTATTTCTGATCTGATTTCCTCTGTGTTTCTGCATTTGATTCTTCGTTTCAGATGCTCTTAATTCAAAGATTTCTTTTTTCATTTTAGAGATTACTTCTGATCTTAATTCCTCTATACCTTTCTTTTACTTTTCCTCTGCTTCAGGCACTAGTAATTCACAGATTTCTTTTTTATTTCAGAAATTAATTCTGATCTGAGTCCCTCTATACTTTTCTGCTGCTGCTTCTTCACTTCAGATGCTATTAATTCAGACATTTCAGCTGTGCTATTGAGTCTTCTGCACTTCTGGTTGAGCTCAGGATCTGAGATTGCATTTTATTCCTTCTCTTCGTCATTTTTTATAGCATTGCCCACTGACCTTTAATGTACAGCTTTGGGACGGTTGTAACCTTAGCACCTACTAAAATTCAGGTGCCCATATTTCAAGTTCTACTTCATCCAGTTTTGCCTGGCTTGGGTCTGGCTACTGTCCTAAGCTCCTTCCTGCTGCTTCCCTTTGAGTTGAACATTTTGTGACCCTCTGGCAACATGTTCTGCTACTGGATTAGCTGTGTGGTTTTGACCCTATTCTCACTGCAGGGGCTCCAGCTTCAGAGTTTTAGCCCAAGCCTAAATATCAGGCATGGGCTGGGTCTGGAGGGCTACTGGGGGCAGGGAAGGTAGAAGGTCTCCCGTACAGTCACTGGTCCTGGTCTTAGGCAGATCTGGACGTCTCCCAAGTGCACTGCAGAAGTTCTCGCTCAAAGGATGGGCTTTCTCTGGTCTGGAGGTGTGGGGGAAGTCCAGAGAGCATGGAGAATGGTCTTTCTCACATGGCTGGCCTGGGCTTGGACCGGCGGGCAAAGGAGAGTGCAGAAGCTTTCCCACACACTTGCAGGGCCTGGGTTAGGCAGATCTGGAGTGGTCCTGCTAGCGTGGCAGAAGTTCTCATTCACAGGGTTGGTTTGAACTGGCTCCGGAGGGTTGTGGGAGGTCTGGAGACTGTGGGGAATGATCTCTCTTGGTCAGTGGGCCTGGGCTTGTACCGTTCGCTGGAGAGCACAGACAGTCTCCCACACCCTCACAAGGCCTGGGGTTGGGTGGATATAGAGCCGTCCTGGGCTCCATTTATATTTATGTTTAATGTCTTCAATAGTGGTAAGTAGTTTTAAAAGAAAAATTGAAAAAACGCAGTAAAACAAAATTTTAAAACGAGATAATATGGAATTAAGAATGGTTATATTTCATGTTTTATCTTTCCTGTAGTTATTCAAATAACAAGATATAGGCATACAAAACTTAACAAACAATATAAGCACAAATCATTCCTCTCCATGAACTAATGAAACTCAGTAGTCTAATTATCTTAGCTAATAAATGTAGATATAGATGTATCCATATATCTATATCTATATCATCTATAACTGTTTCTATATTTTTCTTCCCTGTTCTCTTTTAGCCCATTCCAGATTTGTTTCCTTATGAGCAGTTTCTTTCCTCTCCAGATACCTATTGTACATTCTGAATCTTATTTACTGCTTCAAAAGTTTTTCTTTTGTTTTGTTTTTCTGTACTGAGAAGTGAACCAAGACCCTCACACATGCTAGGAAAACACTCCATCACTGACCTACATCCCTCACTCATTTTATTCTTAAACAGCATCTCACTAAGTTGCCCAGCCTGGCCTCAAACATGGCATACTTCCCATACTCCCCATCTCTGTCTTTACCTCAAAAATAAGACTCCATTGTGGCAGGCAGGTGAGTTAGCTAGAAATATTATAGAAAGACAGGGCCAGGCTCTAAAAGGAGTGAACCCAGAAAACAAAGACAACTATTGGAGGAATGGAAGCTCCTGCTGTGAACCAGCCCGAAAGGGCAAACAAATGCTAAAAGAGTAGCACCTAGGATTGATATTCTAAATAGGTAACAATCACCTGGAAAGACCCAAGTGAGTCACTCGCCCAACCTTCAAGGGGAAGAGATCCTGTCCTGTATTCATGCCCACTTACTATGTGACTCACTTCCGCATTTGGTCCTGGGCCTAATCAACTTACTTGAGCAATTATGCTTGTAATCCCATTAGTTGACCATAGTTTTGTCCCACCCCACATCCGCCTAAGCGAGACCCTTTCTCTAGCTTAGTCCCACATGGTTTTGCCCTATAAAAGTCCCTAAAAGAGACGGCTTCCCTCACTCGGACCCCCCTTCTGTCCCTCTCCGACAGAAGCTTTTCTATCCAATAAAGATTTTTCCTCAACCTCCGTTTGTTCCTAAAATTCATTCTTCGGTTTTTGATAACACGAACTCATCCAAGTCAGATTGGGAGTTTTACTTCCCTGTATCACCATCACTGTGCTCAGTTTTGAATGTAGGTGGACTCTAACCTGAGGAGGGTTGGTGTCCAGTACAGGGGAGGCTTTGGGTACCACTAACAGAAACAAGAACATTACCTCTTCCAGCCAATTTAGGTCACTGAGTTCCAACAAACCCAGTATCTTCTCCTAAAGTTTAAGCAATACTTCTTGTATCTGTTCAGCATATTACAGTTTCTAAATTGTCTTCAAATTTAGGAGTTTATTATGTTAGGTCTGAGAAGCCCACCGCGTGAAGAAAGACTCCAAGAGACGTCCTCTCACGCAAAAGCAAAGGGATTTTATTTTGGAAGCTGTGCTGGCACAGGGTCACCAGGCAACTGGGCCATGGCGAACCCGAGGCTGGCATTGCTCAGGGTTATATAGTATTTTTGGTGGGCTAAGCAGCAAGCAGAGTTACAGAAGCCAATCACGTAGGCTAGCGGGGCTGACATTTGAAAGGATAGGACTGTTTATATTGTCCTTTACAATAATTGGATGGTGCAGGAATCGGGGAGGGCAATTCTCGGAAGGGTCCTGGCATTCTAGGAACTGATCCTCTCGGTTGGGTTATCTCAAGGACATCTACAAGCTGTGGGGCACATAGGGACATTACGCGCTGGAGGGTAGGGCAGTAACCATAGTAACCTTAACAATCTTTTGTTGACCTTTTAACATGGTCTGTCTGACTCATGGAGTCTGTTTGACTCGGACCTTACAATTAAATCCTCTCAGTAATTCTGAGATAATTATTTACTATTTCAGATGCTTAGGGGCCGGGGAGATGGCTCAGTGGACTAAGCACTTGCCTGGCAGCGCAGGGGCCTGAGTTCAATCCCTGGTTCCTCAAAAACAAAAACAAACAAACAGATGCTTACACTAGGGACACAAGAAGATGTTTACACATCCAAATCTGATTTATTTCATGTAGGAATATGGTCTCTAGTTTTATCCATTTCCCTATAAAAAATCTCCAGTTTATTCTTTATAGTTGCACAATTGTCCATTGTATCAAAATAGCACATCTTTCTTATCCATTTATCAGCTAGCAGGTATTTGGGTTGTTTTCAAGATTTAGCTCTTATAAATTCTGCTGCTATGAACATGGATGCACATATATTTTGGTGGTATGATGGTTTTAATTTCTCTGGGAAAATTCTCAGAAGGAGAATACTCAGATCAAATGGGACCACTAATCCTAAATTTTGAGAAATTTCCAGTTATTTGCCCAGTGGTTGTACCATTCTACACTATACTTTAGGGTTGGAATACTTTAAAGGTTGGAAGTATTTCAAAGTAATTCAAAGTCTAGAAATCCTTTGTTTGCAGCACATTTGGTTAACTTTTTCCCAACTCTGTGTGGTGTCTTTTCATCCTTTTGGTGTGCAAAATCTTTTCAAGAACATGAGATACCAGTTGTTGATTCTTTGAAGTATTTGCCATGTAGTTTGGTTTCTGTTCATTAACTCTTATCTATCTGAATGTCTTCAAGATTTCTACCAATTTTCTGTTCCAGCAAATTTAGTGTTTTTGCTTTAATATTTAGATATTTCATTCCTTTTTGCTTTACTTTAGCACATGCTGATAGACATGGGTCTAGTTTTTGTCTTTAGCATATGGAAAGCAAATTTGTCCAGCATAATTTATTAGAGGCTATCTTTCTTCCAGTGAACATGTTTGGTCCTTTTGTCAAATGTAAGGTGGCTGAGATTTTTGTAGCTGGATCTGCATTCTGTAAACTGTTTCAGTGACCCACAGGTCTGTTCTTTTTCCTAAAGTCATGTTTATTATTTCATAGTAGCTTTGTAGTATATTTTCAAGTCAGGGATTCCAATGCCTTCTGCCTTGCCTTTGTTGTCCAGGGTTGACTTTGCTTAAGTCTCTTTTTCCAAATGAGCTTTAGTTAAATTTTATCTAGGTCTGTGTTTTAATGGTATTTTGATCAGGATTGCATTAAATCTGTGTAACAGTTTTAGTAGTATGGATATTTTCACAATATTTGCACTTCCTATTCATGAGCAAAGGATGCTTTTGCTTCTTATTATATCTTCTTCAACCTCCTTTTTCAAAGTACTGTAATTTCCAATTATATAGATCTTTTATTTTGTAGACTGATTCTTAAGTATTTCATTTTTTGTATGCATTTGTGAAGAGTTTTGTTTCCCTAATTTTGTTCTCAGTAGGTTTCTTGTTTTTGTACAGGAATACTACTTTGGAGTGCTATAGAAGTCTTTAATGGAGTCTTTTGCGTCTTTTATGTAGAGTATCATGTCTTATGCAAATAGTCACAATTTAACTTCTTTCTTTCCTGTTCATATTCCTTTTATTTTTTTTCTTTTATCTATTTGCTCTGGCTAATTTTCCATAATTTTATGGAGTGGGACAGGTGATAATAGACATGTTTGTCTTCTCTTAGATTTTAGAGTAGAAGTTTTCAATTTTTGCTCATTTAGTATGATGTTGGCTCTTGGTGTATCTTTTTCTTCCTGTATTTTTTTTGGGGGGGCAGTGGTTGGCAGAACCAGGGATTGATCTCAGACCCTTGCGCTTGCCTGGGAAGCGCTTATTCCACTAAGCCATCTCCCTGGCCCAGCTCTTGGTTTTTCATAGATGGCTTTTGTCAGATTAAAGTAAAGGTTCTGATTTTCTGTCAGGTTTTAATCATGAATCAGTGTTAGATTGTCAAAAACTCTTTCTGAATCTATGGAGATAATCATGTGATTTTTTTTTCTTTTTCATAAATTTTATTGAGAAACAAATAGCAATGAGGCTGTTTCAAAACAGGTTAGTAGGACAGTTACAATAAGTAATACATTGCATATTGTTGTGTTCATAGTAGTTATTCATAGTATAAGATGCATACATGATATACTGTCTAAACACTATTAGTACAAATCTTTCTTCTCCTTGAATTACATACAAAATAGGTAGATATACAGCTACTTTCTCTTAGTTGAATTAGAAGAAAGTTCTGAAATAATTGTGTTTAGACAAGATATCATGTCCGCATCTTGTACTCTGAATAACTGCTAGGAAGACAACAATACACAATGTATTAATTATTATTATGGTCCCAGTAACATTTCTCAATAAACCAATAACAGCCAATGAAATATGAAATGTAATAAAAAGCCTGCTGACAAAGAAAAGTCCATGTCCTGATTGATTCACAGCTGAATTCCACAAGAAATTCACGGATGATATAATCCCTGCACTCCTCAAACTCTTCAGTGAAATTGAAAAAGAAATAGTTCCCCAAAATCATTTCTGGAGGCACATGTTATACTGATAACAAAACCAGAGAATGACACAACAAAGATGGAGAACTACAGGCCAATCGCCCTCATGCAAATAGAAGCAAAAATCCTCAATAAAATCCGAGCAAATAGAATACAACAAATCATCAAGAAGATCATAAACCATGACCAGGTTGGATTCATCCCAGGGATGCAAGGATAGTTCAATATTCGAAAATCTATAAATGTAAAAGACTATATCAACAGAGTGAAATCTAAAAACCACATGATCATCTCAATTGATGCAAAAAAGGCTTTTGATAAAATCCAACACTCATTCATGTTCAAAGTTGTTGACTTGAGTCTTTCACAGCTCAACCTATTAATATGACTTTATTTTAAAAGTCTTGTTTTTATACCTTTCTGCTGAATGGTTAAGGCCAAGATAAAGCAAGACTATATAACAAGACATGTATCTTTTGTATCTGATAAGGTCAGGCAAGTTCCTTCAGGATTTATCCTGTAACACTGTACCACAGTTTGAAAATGTTTTGTCAGTGTCAGCCATGTGGATGAGTCCCAATCACTGCTTGACTAATTTGGTCTTTGCAGAAGACTGAAAGAATGCTTTCTTTTCATGTGGTTCTCCTTAGGCAGACTCTATGTCATTGATCACATTACTCTGTGGCCCCATAATCTTGGAGATATCTTTATAAGAGCAGAAAGCTTTCAAAAAGATGAGATTGTAGTTGGTGATTCTTTGAGGTATTTCATGTGTAGTTTGATTTTTGTTCATGAACGATCTACCTACCCATATATCTTTAACATTCATATTTATATTTTCCTATAGGAGATTTGGTGTTTTAATTTAACTGTTCAAATTTTTGATCCATTTTGATGTGGTCTAGTGCATGGTGATATACCCAGGTCTAATTTAACCTTTGGTAATTGACAAAGTATTTATCTTTTTTAAAATAATTTTATTGAGAAACAAATAGCAACAAGACAGTTTCAAAACTAATTAGTAGGACAGTTTCAATAATAAATACATTGCACCTTGTTGCCTTCATGGTTATTCATTGCACAAGATGCAGACATGATATCCTTTCCACAAACACTGTTAGAACAAATCTTTTTATTCATTGAATTAAGAATGTAGATGTGCATCTATCCTAACTATTTTGAATATACAGAAACAAAATGGTCATTTATTTGTATCCATTTATTTAGTTTAGTCAGAGAAGGGTAGTTCATTGTTATTCAAATATTGTAAGTGTGTGAATTCAGCAAAATATTGCAATATAGTACAGTAGTCCAAAATAGTAGTGCATTATCCTCAGGACTGGCAATGTCAGAAGTTGTTGACTTGAGCGTTTTGCAGCTCAGCCTGTTAATATGGCTCTACTTTTTATACCTCATTTTTATTCTTTTCTGCTGGATGGTTAAGACCAAGATGAAGCAAGACCTATATAATGAGATATGTAACTTTTGTACCTGATAATGTCTGTCAAGTCCCTGCAGGATTTAGTATGAAATGCTGTACTGCAGTTTGCAGATCCTTTGTCAGTGTCAGCCATGTGAATGAGTTACAGCCATTGCTTGACCAATTTGCTCTCTGTGAAAGCCTGAGAGAATGTTTTCTCTTAATGTGATTCTTCTGAGGCACACTGTGTATTATCAATCACATTCCTCTGTGGCTCCATAATCTTGATCAGAAAATCTGGGACACAACTCACAACTGAGTTACATGATGTTACAGGATAGATTCTCTTATGTTCTGAGTCTTCACTGACCTTGAAAGGCTAGGACCAAAATGTTGGCTGACATGACATTTTTCAAGCACCATATATTAAACGTGCTATCTTTCTTCCAGTGAATATGTTTGGCTCCTTTGCCAAAGATGAGTTGTCTTAGTGTGTTTGTATTTGTTTCCTCATCTTCTAATCTATACCACTGATCCTGATGTCTGTCTTTATGCCAGTATCCTGATGATTTTATCACATTGGCTTTATAATATAGTTTCAGGTTAGGGATTGTGATGCCTCCTGCCTTTCCTTTGTTTTCTAGGGATGCCTTAGACATTCTAGGTCTTTTCTAGATCCAGATGAATTTTAAGAATATTTTCTCTAGCTCTGTGCATTATACTAATGTTATTTCAGTCAAGATTGTATTGAATCTGTATAAAATTTTGGAAGTATGTCCACGTTATAATGTTGGTTCATCTTGTCCAGAAACAAGGAATATCTTTCCATTTCCTCAAATCTTCTTAAATACGTTTTCTCAGAGTATGATAATTTCCACTGTGTAAATTTCCTACTTCTGTGTGACATTGATCCCTAAAGTTTCTTTTTTTTTGTTGTGGATGTTATTATGAAAAGCATGATTCCCTAATTGCTCTCTCTGTGTGAAAAATCCTAATGATTTTTCAGTATTGACTTTGTATACTGTTACATTACTGGATTTGGTGATTGAGTCTATAAGTCTCTTGGATTTTTGGGGTTCTTCTATGTGGAATGTCATGTCATCTACAAATAATGTTAATTTCATTTCTTTCTTTCCGATCATATTTCCTTTTATTTCTCTCTCTTGTCTACTTGCCCTGCAAAATGTTCCCAGAAGTTTATCAAATAGAGCAGAGAAAGTGGACATATGTAACTTATTCCTGATTTTAAAGTGAATGTTTTAAGTTTTTGCTCACTTCATATGATGTTGACTGTTTTTTTCATAGATGGCATTTATTAGGATGAGATTTTCTCTAGGGTTTTCATCTTCAAATAAGTATTGGACTTTGATAAAAGATTTTTCTCCCTCTAGTCAGATGATCATGTGTTTCTTTGTCTTTGTCTTGATGTAGTGTATTACATTCATGAATTTCCATATATTTAACCAGGCTTGCTTTCCTGGGATCAATCTCTCATGGTGGTAATATATGGTCTTCTTCATGATTAGCTCCATTAGCTCCATTCTGTTTCTTATTAATTGAGGATTTTTGCATCTATGTTCATTACAAAGATTGGATTATAGTATTGTTTTTTAGTTGGATCATTCTCTGGTGTTGGTATCACAATAATACTTGCCTCCAGGAATGACTTAAGGATAATTTCTGACTCTTCAATGTTATTGGAGAGCTTGAGAAGTGTTGATATAAATCTTTAAAGTTTTTGGAGTATTCAGCTATGAATACATCAAAATCTGGGTGTTTTTTTTTGTTGTTGTTGTTTTTTTTTTTTTTTTTTTTTTTTTTTTTTTTTTTTTTTTTGTTGATAGTTGTTTTATTACATGTTCTTTTTTTGAAAACAGAAAATTAACTTTTTTATTTTATTGAGAAACAAATAGCAGTAAGACAGCTTCAAAACTGAATAATAGCACAGTTTAAATAATTAATACATTGCACATTGTTATCTTCTTACTGGTTATCCATAGTACAAGATACCTGTCCAAACACAATTAGTACAAATGCTTCTTCTCATTGATTTAAGTGAAAGTAGGTATATATCTACCCTAACTATACTGTATATACAGATAGAGAATGGTCCTTCCTTTGTATCCTATTTTTGTTTAGTCCTAACAGAGGTGGATACTTCTCTGGGATCTAAATACTATAGGTGTGTGAATTCAGCAGAATAATCCAACACTTTCCAGCAGTCCAAAATAGTACTAGGTTATCTTCAGAAGTTGTGGACTTCAGCCTTTCATAGCTCAGCATATTAATATTGAATTATTTTATATACCTTGTTTTTATACTTTTCAACTAGATCGTTAAGACCAAGATAAAGCAAGACCTATATAACAAGAAATGTATCTTTTGTATCTGATAAGGTAGGTCAGTTCCCCTCAGGATTTATCCTGTAACCCTGTACCACAGTTTGCAGATCTTTTGTCAGTGTCAGCAATGTGGATGAGTCACAGCCATTGCTTGACCAATTTGCTTTCTGCAAAAGCATGAGAGAATGTTTTCTCCCCATGTTACTCTCCATAAGCACACTCTACATCATTAGTCATGTTACTCTGTGGCCCCATAATCTCATTGATCAGAAAATTTGGTACACAACTGAAACTGAGTTACATGAAATTACAGTAGAGGTTTACCTATGTCCTTAGTCTTCACTGACCTTGAAAGGCTGGGGTCAAAATTTTGACTTCCTTACAGCCCTTAAATTTCTCTGATTTTTGGTCTGCAAGCTTAGGTTGTTAATCCTCCAGAGGAGAAACTTACTAATACCCTACTACATATGCAGTTGTGTATAACTTCACTATCTGTCTGAATATCAAATATCTTAGGAATAACATGGAACAGGTATTTTCCAACAAGTAAATGAAATTTGAAGTCCCTAAGAATATGGAGAGAAAAATTTAAAAAATGAAATGTAAATTTATATTTACAGGATATAAATGAACAGTTACATATTTTTACACAGAAATTTAGAACTCTAACAATATAGAGCATTGTATCAGGACAGTTCTGTGACCTTTTGTTTTTCCTTCTTTTTTTTTCATTTATTACACATTTCAACAAAAATTTATTTGAAAGATAGCATGGTAATAATTGGTATGTCATGAAAAAAGTATGTATTTGGAAGACCGGAATGCCATTCCAATTGTGACCATCTATTACACATTGCTATCTTCAGTCCAGTAGCTTGGTTCAAAGGTATTAGCATGTACAGTTAGTAATGTTGAAAATCATACCAATTAAATGCTAGATCCAAAAACGTGCTGATCATTACCTTACTAATCTTGTATGTATAAATGTATGACTTTCCTCCAGTCAAGTTTCCTAGCTTTTCTCCTTGCCCCCTCCTCTGTGGCTAATCTTCAAATTCTCGCTTTTCATTAAATTGTGTTATACTTTCTATTTGTATTTCTTCTTTTGAGCTCTTATGCTAGTGAGACTCTACCATATTTCCTCATGTGGGTCTGATTTATTTCACTATGAGTATATCTTCAAATGGCGTCCACTTAAGTATAAATTCTTCAAGTTTATCTTCTATATGGGTGAGTAATACCCCATTGTATAAAATACCACATCTCTTTCATTCATTCTTCAGATGACATACATATTGGTTGTTTCCAGGATTTGGCTATCACAAATTGTGCTGCTATAAACATATGTATACACATATCACTAAAACATGACGTTTTAGGGGCTGGGGAGATGGCTCAGTGGCGACATTCTTCCCTGGCAACTGCAAGGGCCTGAGTTCAATTCCCGGTTCCACAAAAAAAAAAAAAAAAAAAAAAAAAAAAAAAAAAAAAAAAAAAAAAAAAAAAAACATGACATTTTCAGTCCCTCCGGGAATATTTGCAGTAGGGGAATAGCTGGCTTGAATATGTTTTCCAGTAATAGTCTTTTAAAGAGTCTCAATACTGATTTCTATAATTGTTACAACATTATTCTCACCAGCAGTGGACAAGGGTTCCCTTTTCCCCACAGCATCTCCAATATTTTTGTTGGTTGATTTCATTATGATAGCCATTCTTTCTGGGGAGAGAGGACATCTCCGTGTTTTAATTTGCACTTCATGGATGGCTAGTGATATGGTGCATTTTTTCATATATTTCTTCGCCTCTTCAATGTCATCCTCTGAGAAGTGTGTGCTCATCTTGGATGCCCATTTCTGGACTGGGCCTTTAAATTTAGAGTCCCTAATGCTTTCCAGTTCTTATAAATTCTAGAGAGCAGAACTTTGTTTGAGTGCTTATTATTTAAGATATTTTCCAAATTTGGGTGTTGATTTTTCACTTTGTTATTGATTTCTTTTGACGTGCAAAACTTCTCAATAAGTGGTGGTCTCAGTTTTTAATTCTTTCAAGTATTACCTGTGTGATTTGATTTTGGTTCATGAAATCTTTGCCTAACCCTATGACTTTCCTCCTAATTTCTCTTTCAGGACATTGAGTGTTTCTGTTTAGACCTTTAATCCATTTTGATGTTAGCATAGTGCATGCCAATAGACCTAGGTCAAGTTTTAGTTTTTTTGCATGTAGACAGCCAGTTTTTCCAGCACCACTTGTTAGTGAGACTATCTTTCTTCCCGTAAGTTTATTTGGACCCTTTGTCGAAATTGAGGTGGCTAAGTGTGTTTGTAGAAGCTTCTATATCTTTGAATCTATTCCACTGATCCTCAAGTCTATTTTGGTCCCAATACCATGCAGATTTTATCACAGCAGCTTTGTAGTATAATTCAAGTCAGGAATTGTAATGAGTCCTTACTTGTCTTTGTTGCCCAGGATTCCTTTTGCTATTCCAGCACTTTTCTGGTTAGAAATAAATTTTAGGAATGATGTAGGGGCTATATTGGTGATAGTTTGATAGGGATTGCATTAAATATGTACAACAATTTTGGCAATATGGCCATCTTCATGATGTTGGTTCTTCTCTTCCATGAGCAGTAAATATCTTTCCATTTACTGAAATCCTCCATGGTCTCTTTTTTCAGACTACTGTAATTGTCCGTGAGAAGATCTTTGACTTCTTCGGTTAAGTGAATTCCAAGGTATTTGATTTTCCATGGTGCTATGGTAAAAGTTATTGCTTCTCTAATTTCCTGTAAGTGTGTTTGTTATCTGCATAGACGAATGCTATTGACTTTAGTGCATTGAATTTGTATTCTGCTATGCTACTGAATTTTTGTATCAATTCTGGCAGCTTCTTGGTAGAGTTTTTTGGTTCTTCCAAGTAAAGTTTAATGTCATCTGCAGATAGTGAATATTTAACTTCTTCTTTACCTATTCTTATTCTTTTTATTTCTTGCTCTTGTCTAATGGCTCTTGTTAATGATTCCAGAAATATATTGAATAGTATGGGTGATAGAGGACATCGTAGTTTTGTATCATATCTGAGAGTAAAAGATTTCAGCTTTTCCCCATTTAGAATTCTAATAGCCATTGGGTTATCATAGATAGCTTTTATCAAACTGAAGTAGAGGCCTTCTATTCAAATTTGCTGTAGGACTTTCTAGATGAATGAGTGTTGGCCTTTGTCAAAAGCCTTTTCTGCATCACTTCAGATGATCATGTAGCTTTGATTTCCCTGTATTGATAGAGTGTATTACATTTATGGATTGTAGAATAGTGAACCATCCTTTCATCCCTGGGATGAATCCTACCTGGTCATGGTGAATGATATTGATGATTTGCTATATTCTATTTGCTAGTATTTTACTGAGTATTTTTGCATCTATGTTCATGAGAGAGATTGGCTTGTAATTTTCTTTTTTTGTTTGTGTCTCCTTGGTTTTGGTGTTAGTACAATAGTTGCCTCCAGTAATTATTTTGGGAAGACTGCTTCTTTTTCAATTTCATTGAGTTTGAGGAGTATAGGGGTTATATCTTCTGTAAATTTCTTGTATTTGGGGGCCGGGGAGATAGCTCAGTAGAATAAGCACTTCCCTGGAAAGTGCAAGGGCCTCAGTGCAATCCCCGGTTCTGGGGGAAAAAAAAAAATTCTTGTATAATTCACCTGGGAATACACCAGGACCTGGACTTTTCATTGTCGTTAGGTTTTTTTTTTGCATTTCATATTTCATTGGCTGTTATTTCTTTATTAAGAGTTGTTATATGTTCTTAATTGAGCTTTCTTAATTTGTACTTTTCTAGGAATCTGTGCATTTTGTCTCTGTCTTCTATTTTTAGAGTGTAAAGATTTTCAAAGTAGCTATTTATCATCTTAATTTCCATTAGGTTTGTGGTGATTGCACCCTTTTCATTCCTTATTGCTTGTATTTGAATTTTTCTTTCCTATTTTTGATGAAGTAACTAGGGGCTTACTGATCTTATACAGACTTTCAAAGTACCAACTTTTTGCTTCTTTAATTCTTTAAACTGTTTTGTTAGTGTCAACTGAATTAATTTCTCCTCTAATCTTTATGATTTCTTCCAGTCATTGGGCTCTGTGTTTAGTTTGCTCTTCCTTTTCTAGGTGGTGGTGGTGCAACATTAAGTTATATATTTTTTCTGTTCTGTATTCCTAATGTATGTGTCCACTGCTATGAATTTCCCTCTATGAACTGCTTTCATGACATCCCATAAACTCCAAAAATTTGTGGTTGAAGTTTCATTGAATTGTAGATATCATTTAATTTCTTGTTTAATTTCCTCTGTGATGCATTGAGAGTTGACTAAGGTTTTGTTCGATTTCCATGTATTTAGGGGGCTTTATGGTTTCTTTTGTCATTTATTTCCAGTTTCTTTGCACTGTTGTCAGACAATATGCATAAGATAATTTGTTTTCTTGAATATACTTAAGCATTACTTATAGCCTAGAATGGAGTCTATTTTAGAAAATGAACCATGAAAAAATATATATTCAGCTGTGATTTGGTGGAACACCCTGTATATGTCCACCAAGTGCATTAATTTCAAGCTCTGGTTCACTTTTGCTGCTTCTTTGCGAATTTTTAGTCTGGTTCACCTACCTTTTTGAGATAAGGGTGTGTTAATGTCTCTTGTTAAGATTGTGGTCTTGAATATTAGATTTTTCATTTCCATTAAGATTTGTCTTATACAGTTGGTTGCTCCCATGTTTGGTTCATACATATTTATTAGTGTAACCTCTTACTCTTGAATTTTTCCCCAAATCAGTATATAGTGGCCTTCTTTATTTCTTTTGGTCATTCTTGGTTTGAAGTTGAGACTGCTGAGAACAGGATTGCTATCTCTGCTTTTTTCTGAGGTGCTGGGGCATGTAGTACTGTTTTCCACCCTTTGACTTTCAGCCTATGAATTTCTTTATGAATTAAATGTGTTTCTTTCATACAACATACTGTTGGATTTTGTTTCCTAATCCACTGTGCCAGTTTACTTCTCGTAATTGGTGAATTGATTCCATTTACATTGATGGGTATAATTGAGATGTGTTGACTTGTGATTGACATGTTATTTACCTGTTGTTTACCTCTTTTATCCTGTATTTAATTGTTTGCCCTATTTAGTGGGTTCCTTCTGTTATCATTGATGGAGTTCCAATCATTTTTCTCCCTCTCTAGAACATCTTTCAGTAATCTGTGTAGGATTTGTCATCATGTAATTCTTTAGTTGTTTTTTGTCATGTAAGTATTTCACTTCTCCATCAAACTTAAAATAGAGTTTTTCAGGGTACAATAGTCTGGGCTGGAATTTGTTTTCATAGAGAAGTTGAAATACTCTCCTCCATGGTCTTCTTGCATTCTTAGTTTGTGAAGGGAAGTCGGCCATAATTCTGATGTTTTTTGTTTTCCTTTGAATATGATCAGCTTCTTTTCTCTCGCAGCTTTCAGTATATTATTCTTGTGTTGAATTTCTGGGATCTTGACAATTATATGTCTCATTGTGTTTTTAATTGGGGTGAAGTTAATTGGCATTCTGGATGCTTTGGTTTCCTGAATGTCAGATTGTTTCCTCATATTTGGCAAGTTTTCTGCTATTATGTCTATCCATATTCTTTTTATGTCATTTGTATTGAAACCTTCTTTCTCACTGATGCCTAATAGTCTCATATTGTTCATCTTTGGATCATCTTCCAGGTGCTGAATTATTTTTTCTTGCATCCTAGTTGTTTTTAAGAGATGTTTCCTTACCCTTTCACCAACTGTGAGTTTCTCTATTCCTTTCTGCTACTGCTCATTTACTGCCCATGCTATTATTATTTTATGTTTCAGCTAAGCTAGTGTCCTCTGCAGAAGGGCAATGTGTGGTGCCCGTCTGTTGTTACCCTGTCCCAGGGATCTCAAGGGAGTGCAGAAGCTCTCCTACACACTAGCTGGCCTGACCTTGGCCTTGATGGGAGGGTTGGAGATTTTCCGAGGGAGTGGGGAAGAAAGGGTCCTGAGAATGAGGTGGAAGGTCTTGCACATGGGGCTGGGCTAAGCTTGATCCTGGGAGATCTAACCAGTACAGGGGAGTGCAGAAGCTCACCCCCACATTTGTGGGGCCTAAGCTTGGGATGGATGGCAGTGGTGGAGGTTTCCCCAGAAAGCAAGATAGTGGGGTGGGGGGAAGAGTCCCGAGAATGTGGTGGAAGGGCACACTTGGGGGCTGTGCTGGACTTGATCAGAAGTGATCTAACCAGTGCAGGGATGGGCAGGAGTTCCCCTCCACACTCAAGGGAATATTTTTGGGTACCGAGAGTAGTTATAACTTCTTGATTCAGTTTTTCCAATTTGTGCTTTTCTAGGAATTTTTTCATTTCTTTTGTGTCTTCTATTGTGTGAGAGTAAAGATTCTTAAAGTAGGTATTGATGGTCTTCGAAATTTTTGCTGAGTCTGTAGTAATTACATCCTTTTCATTGTTTATTGCTTTTATTTGAATTTTTCTTTCTTCTTTTTGATGACATTGGCTACGGTTTTATCAATTTTATTTAATCTTTCAAATAACCAGCTTTTTGATTCATTAATTCTTTGAACTGTTTTCTTCATTTTGATTGAATTAATTTCTGCTCTCACCTTTATGATTTCTTCACGTCTTTGGGCTTTGGATTTGAATTGCTCTTCCTTTTCTAGATGTTGGAGGTGTAGCTTTAGGGTGTTTATTTGTTCCCATTCTGTTTTCCTGTTATGTGCATTCACAGCTATAAATTTCCATCGAAGAACTGCTTTCATCATATCCCATGAATTCTACTAACTTGTGCTTGAAATTCCAATGACTTGTACATATTTTTCAATTTCTTATTTAATTTCATCTGTGAGTCATTGGTCGCTGAGTAAGGTTTTGTATAATTTCCATGTATTTATGGTGTTTTTCTGGGGTTTTTTGTCATTTATTTCCAGTTTCATTGCACTGTGGTAAGATAATATGCATGGTATAGTTTTTGTTTTCTTGCATAGACTTAGGCTCGACCTATGGACTAATATGTGGTCATTTTTAGAAAATGACTCAGCTAAAAAAATGCATATTCAGTTGTCATTGGGTGGCACACTATATGTACACTAAGTCCATTTGTTCTAAGTTCTGATTCAGTTCTGCTGCTTCTTTGCAATTTTTTGTCCGCTTGACCTTTCTTTTAGGGATAGAGGATGTTAATGTCTCCTGTTAAGATTCTGGTACTGCATATTAGATTTTTCATGTCTAAAAGGGTTTGTCTAGTATGGTGGGTGCTCCCATATTTGGTACATATATATTCATGAATAATTGGATTTTTTTCACTAACCGGTTTGTCGTGGCTTTCTTCATTGTGTTTGATCATTCTCAATTTGAAGTAGAGACTGAGAACAGGATTGCTACCCTTGCTTTTTTCTGAGATGCTTAGGTGAGTAGTCTTGTTTTCCTTCTTTTGAATTTCAGTCTATGAATTTCTTTATGAGTCAAGTGTTTCTTGTATATAGCATATTGTTGGATTTTGTTTCCTAATCCACTGTGCCAGTCTTTCTTTTAAGTGGTGAATTGAGTACATTTACATGGATGTTTATAATTGAGATGTATTAAATTATGAATGACACGTTATTTACCTGCTGCTTTTTAGTCCTTTTTCCTTTCTCCTGTGTTTCATTGTTTGCTTTATCTAGTGTGTTCCTTCTTTTCTCATTCATGGAGTTCTGTTCATTATGGTCCCTCTCTAGAAAATCTTTTTAGTCTGTGGATGTTTGGCTTTGTCATCCTGAAATTCTCAAGTTGTTCTTTGTCAGGGAAGTATTTCACTTATCCATCAAACTTGAAAGAGTATTTCACAGGGTATCATAGTCTGGGCTGGAATTTCTTTTTATAGAGCACTTGAATTAATGTGCTCCATTGTCTTCTTGCCTTCATGGTTTATGAAGAGAAGTCTGCCATTATTCTGATGGCTTTTCCTTTGAATGTGATCTGTTTATTTTCTCTAGCAGCTTTTAGTATATTGTTCTTGTGCTGGATATCTTGGATCTTGACTAATATATATATATCTCAGTGTGTTTTTATTTGGACTGATGTTATTTGGTATTTGGTATGCTTCAGTTCACTGAATGTCAGATTATTTCCCTATATTTAGGAAGTTTTGTGGTATTACTTTTGCCCATATTCTTTTTATATAATTTGTGTTGACACCTTCTTTCTCATTGATGCCTGTTAGTCTCAAGTTGTTAATCTTTGCATCGTCTTGAAGGTGATAAATTATTTTGTCCTTCATCCTAGTTTTTTGTAAGAGATCTTTTCTTACCTTTTCAGTAGCTGAAAAAGAGTCTTTTGGGTCTGAGACTATCTTCACTTTACCTCAAATGGGTTTGCAAGCTTTTGATTGAGATTTTAAGTTCTTCTATATCTCTTTGACTCCATTTCATATGATTTGTTTCTTTCATATATTGTTCATTTAAGGATTGCATCCTTTTTCTAATCTCTATTTTTTAATGAGTGTGTTCTTCAGAAGCAATGATTAATTCTTTCATTATAAGTATCCTTTCCTTTTTACTTCAGAGATTATTTGTGATCTGATTCCCTCTATATGTTTCTGCATTTGATTTTTTTCTTTAGATTCTATTAATTTAGAGATTTCTTTTTTATTTCAGAGTTTATTTACGCTCTGAGTTCCTCTATACGTTTCTGATGTTGTTTCTTTACTTCAGATGCTATCAATACAGACATTTTACGTGTGTGATTCCATTTTCTTCTGTGGTAGAGTTTTCTTCACTTCTCTTTGGGCTTGGGTGCTAAGCTTGCATTTTGTTCCTTCTCTGTGCCATTTTGTATAGCACTGTCCTCTGTCCTTTGGTGTAGAGCTTTGGCGCAGTTATAATCTTAGCACCTACTGATATTTGAGTGTACATCCATGATGTTTGAATATATTCAGTTTTGCTTAGTTTGGTTCTGGCTGCTGTGCTCAGCCTCTTCCTGTTGCAGCCCAAGAGCTGGTGTGGAGTGGTCCCAATAGTTGGGAGGTTAACCAGTTGTGCCTCTGTGGAAAGATGTTCTGCTCCTAGAATAGTTAGGTGGTTTTAGCCCCTAGCCTCTCTGATGGGACTTTAGCTGCAGAGTTTCACCCTGGCTGTTATGCCAGGCCTGACAAGTCTGGTAGTGTCCAGAGAGCAGGATAAAAGCACTCACTGAGAAGTGGGCCTGGGCTGGGTCCAGAGTTATCCAGCAGACAAAGGGAAGTCTGGAAGCTTTCCCACACACTTGCTTGTCCTGGGCTTGAGCTGGGTTTGGAGGGTTCCCTGGAGTGTGGTGGAAGTTCTCACCTACATGCTGGTCCTGGGCCTGTGCTATTTCTGGAGGGATTCAGAGTGCTCTGGAGAGTATGTCTGAAGGTGTCACTCACACACCAGGCTTGGCCTGGACCCTAAGGGGTCCAGCAGGCACAAGAAAGCATGGAAGCTCTCCTACATACTTGGATGGTCTAGGCTTGAGCTTGGTGTGAAGCGGTCCCAAGAGCTGGGCAGAAGTTCTCACTCACATGCCTGGCCTAGACTGGTTCTGGATAGTTTCAGAGGGGTCTATAGAGCAGGGCTAAAGATCTCACTCACATGACAGTCTTTGGCTAGGTTCAGAAGGGTCCAGTGGGCACAACAGGGCATGGAAGCTCTCTCACACACTCTCTGGTCCTGGGCTTGGGTTGTGTCTTGAGGGGTCCAGAGACAGTGCTAGAGGTTCTCACTTCCAAGCTGGACCTGGGCCTGGACTGGTTCTGGAGTGGCTCACAGAGGTCCCAAGAGCACGAATGAAGATCTCAGTCACACGCCAATCTTGAGCTGTGTCCAGAGAGGTCAGGTAGGCTCACTGGAGCATAGAAGCTTTCCCACACACTAGCCGAGGCTGAGCTTGGGCTGAGTCTGGAAAATAGCCATTAATGTTTAGAGTTTTCACTCTGACTAACTGTAGAATTAGATAAAAAAATTTCGGTAGCATAGTAGAATACAAAGTCAACACTCAAAAATCAGGAGAAAGAACTGGCAAAATAGTTCAGCAGATGAATCATATGATTAGGCATGCACAGGGGCCAGGGTTGGACCCCTGGCATCACGGGCCATGCCTAGTCCACACATGTATGAGGTACATCAGTGACAGATTCCGGGCTTGTTGGCATGCACCAATAATCCCAGGACCTGGGAGGCTGAAAATAGGAAGATCACTATGAGTTTGAGTTGCATAGTGAGACCCTGCAAATAAATAAATAAATAAATAAATAAATAAATAAATAAAATCAAGAGCATTCCTCTATGTAGATAAGATACTCAATGAATATGAAATTCGACAAACAATATCCTTCACAATAGAATCCAAAAATAAAAAAACAAATGCTTAAGAATTAATTTAACAAATTATGTAAAAGTCCTATGCAATGAAAATTACAATAATCTGAAAGAAAAAACTTGAAGAGTCTTTCACCAAATGGAAATCTATTCTTTGTTCCTGTGTAGAAAGAAACAACATAGTGAAAACGCCCATACTCCCAATATTTTTACACAGATTAAATGGAATTCCCTATCAAAATATCATTAATATTTCTCACTGAGCTAGACAAAATATTGCTAAAAATTTATTTGGAACCAGAAAAGACCTAGAATACCAAAGTGAATCCTAGGCAACAAAGGCAAAGGCATTACTCTCTGACTTGAAATAATACTAGAAACCTAGTGTGATAAATCAGCATGGTACGGGGAAAAAAATAAAAACAAAACAGACAAGAGGATCAACTGAAAAGATTAGAAGATACGGATACAAACACAAACACATTCAACCATCTCTTGTTTGGCAAAGAGGCCACTTTCACTTTAAGAAAGATAGCTTTTTTTTTTTTTTTAACAAATAGTGCTGGACAAACTGGCTCTCCACATGCCAAATGCTGAAACAAGACTTGAGTCTATCACTGTTCACTAAACTAAAGTCAAAATGGTTTGCAGAATTAAACATTAAAACAGAAACAACAAATGCACTAGAAGAGTTAGTCAAAGTGAACATTCTAAACATTAATGGCTATTTTCAAGACACTGATGGAAATTGTTAGTGTCATTGTCTCAACCATCCTTCATACATACTTCCATAATTTTCCCCCTTCCTTTTTTCTTATCTTCCTCCTTTCCCTCCTAATTCTATGAGCTTCCTAGTAGTTTTTTTTTTTTTTTTGCATCTCCTATGTAACGTTTCATTATAGTTTAACTTCTTCCTTACCAATTTTTAATTCATTTACTTCTCTCCCTTTTCTACTGTCTTTGACTAATGATTTCAGACCTATATTGGATAGGATTGAACGTAGTACACATCCTTCTTTTACCTGATTTTAGACTAAAAGCTTTCAGTTTTTCTCTGCTTAGAATTATGTTGGCTGTTGGTTTGTCATACAAGGCTTTTATAATTTTGAAGTATAGGCCATCTATTCCAAATTTCTGAAGGGTTTGACTCATGAATGCGTGTTGGACTTTGTTTTTTTTTTTTGGTGGAACCAGGAATTGAACTCAGGCCCTTACGCTTGCCAGGGAAGCGCTTATTCCACTGAGCCATCTCCCTAGCCCCAAAGGTTTTTTTTTTTTTTTTTTTTTGGTGGAACTGGGGATTGAACTCAGGCCCTTGCACTTGCCAGGGAAGCACTTATTCCACTGAGCCATCTCCCCAGCCCTGAGTATTGGAGTTTGGCAAAAGCCTTTTTTTGTATCACTATTGAGATGATCATGTGCTTTTTGGTTTTGGCTATATTGAAATAGTGTATTATATTTATAGATTTGCAAATGTTAAATCATCCTTGAGTCCATGGGATGAATTTAAAATGGTTTATAATCTGTTGATGGTTTATAATCTTCATGATGATTTTCTGCATTCTATTTACCAGTGTTTCATCAATGAGTTTTAAATCTATGTTCGTGAGGGAGAATCGCCTATCATTCTTTTCCGTTGAATCTTTCAATAGTTTTAGTATCAGTGTAATCTTTGCTTTTGGGAATGATTTTGGGGGTATTGCTTCCTTTTCAATTTCTTTAACGAGTTTTCAGAGTATTGAGTTTAAATCTCTGTATTTCTTGTAAAATTTAGCTACGCATCAATCTACACATGGGATTTTCTTTGTTGGAAATTTTTTTATTGTATTTTCAATTTCATTGACTGATATTGAGTTATTCAGAGATTGTGTATCTCCTCCTCCTCCTCTTCCTCTTCCACCTCCTTTTTTCCCTTCTTTCTTCTTTCGGAACCAGGAGTTGAACTCAGACCCTTGTGCTTGTGAGGGATTCACTTATTCTACTAGGCCATCTCTCCAGCCCCTGTATATCTTCTTGATTCAGTAGTTTTGGTACTTGGTATATATCTAGGAATCTCCATTTCTTCTGTGTTTTCAATTCTGTGAGAATAAAAGGTTTCACACTAGCTATTTATGTACTTTATTTCCATAGGATCCATAGTAATTCTCTCTTTTCATTCCTTAATTGTTCTTTGTCATGAAAGTATTTTACTTATCCATTAAATTTGAAGAGATTTTTCCGGGATGAAAGTGAGTTGGAATTTGTTTTCTTTTAGCTCTTGGAATACTTGGCTCCAAGCTCTTGCTCACTTGATGGATTAAGGTGACAAATCTACTGGTATTCTGATGATTTTTCCATTAAATATGATTTACTTCTTTTCTCTAGTAGCTTTTAGTACATTTTTCTTATGCTGAATGTCTGTGACCTTGAATATTCTATTTCTGGGTATAGATTTAATTGTGTTGATATTTTGGAAGCTCTATATGATCCTGTTATCAGAATATCAGTTTGTCTCCTCATGTTTGGGCTGTTTTCTGATATTATTTGTTTTTTACCTTATTATTAACTTTTTTGAAAATCAATAATAATTATATATCAAATTAAAATTTATATACAAATATTGAAATGTGAAAGATATAAGATGTAAACAAAATGAATTTTAGAAAAATATTTCTGAAATGAATACATAATTAGAGGTTAACAATAGATGGCACATTGTAAAAAATTATTTGCAGACTTTAATAACAACAAAAATTATCTAAAATAAGGATGAAGAAGAAAGAGTTCACAGATCAGTCATATAATAGTTCACTGTGTGCCAAAATCAAGAAACTTATATGCATATAATTAGAATTCTCAAACTAGAATGGGGTAGGCAATAAATAATTGAAGATTTAAAAGTTTTGAATTTAGTAGAAATTATAGCACTTTTCCAAGTAAAATGAACAGTTTAAACAAGAAATATGAATGAAATCTTACCAAGATACACAGAAATAAAATTGTCCAAAATTAATTGTAAATAAAAAAATCTATAAAGCATATACATACAAAATATTAGCTGTGGGGCCAGGGTATAGCTCAATGGAATAAGCACTTGACTGGCAAGCGCAAGACCCTGAGTTCAATCCCCAGTTCTGAAAAAAGAGAAAAAATTAGCTATGGAAGAACAAAATTTAATAGCATCTTAGTTCACATTAGAAAAAAAAAAGAGCTAGGGGCCGGGGAGATGGCTCAGTGGCGTAAGCACTTCCCTGGCAAGTGCAAGGGCCTGAGTTCAATCCCCGGTTCTGCCAAAAAAAAATAAAAGAAAGAAAAAAAAAAAAAAAAGAGCAAGTGGGCAAGAAACTAGCCTTATTTCTTCAAAGCACTTAAAAAAATTGTCCTCATTGAATTTTATACTTTGAAAATGTATTTTTGAATACTAAAAGTAAAATATTTTCCAGTTGTATTTTACAAACTCGAAAAAATCTAATTCTTCCAGATGTAGCATATTGAAAATAACAAAGACCATAATCCAAAAGAGGAGAGAAGTTGCTATATGGTCCTGGATAAAGAATAAAGAGCTCTCAAAATGGCAGTTATGCAGGACTATGTGAAGCATAATTATATTAGAGAAATTCATTTGAAAAATCATTGAAGTATCACAAAGCAGTATCAATCTTATGTTAGTTTATACACATATTTTCATATGTATACATACATATGTGTATATATATACATATGTGTGTGTGTGTGTGTGTGTGTGTGTGTGTAAAACAAAGAAAAACTAATAAAAATTCAGTGGAAAATCGAAACACACTTTTTAAAGTTTCCAATAGAAGATAATATCATACCATGTCTTATGAGGAGACTGTAAGTCAAAGAAAGAGCTTAAATCACAAAACAAAAATTAAAATTAAATTGTAATTTCAACTAAGAGGCCAGAATGTAGTGTATCATATGCGCTAATCTGTGATCAATTCAGAGTACTTACATAATATTTCATTAGGTTAATATATGCAAAAATAATAACTCAGAAAAAATTTTCACAATAGTAGAAAATTACTAAGAATAAAATATAACAAAAATACTGAAATGGAAAATATATTATCAGCATCTAACAGTTTGGGGGTAGGATATCATACAAAGTCCTAGTATATGGTGGACAAGGACAGTCACTACGATACTCACTGGTGGCCAAGTGTCAGTTGTGGGACTGAGCTACTGCTATTTCCTTGATATCCAGCCTGTAGACACAGAGAGGATCACGATCCATAGGGTGCAGGAGAAGTCCATTTGTAAAGTACGCTGATGAAAATATTTTGCTGTTGTATACAAAAGAAAAATTGAAAGACTGCTGTTGTATACCTTTTTCTAATGTATGTAATATTTTGCACTATTTGGTGGGTTTTTTCCATTTTCATTCATGGAATTATGGTCATTTCGATCTCTCCCTAGAATGTCTTTTAATAGTCTGTGTAGGGTTGGCTTTGTTGTTGTGAAATTCTTTAGTTGTACTTTGTTATGGAAATATTTTATAACTGCATTACACTTGAAAGGCAGTTTTGCAAGATCTGTCAGTCTGGGTTGGAATTTGTTTTCTTGCATGTCTTCAAGTACATTTCTCCATGCTCTTCTTGACTTGATGGTTTGTGAACAGAAACCTGTCATCATTCTGATGGGTTTTCCTTTAAATGTGATCTATTTCTTTTCTCTAGTGGCTTTCAGTATATTGTTCCTGGGCTGAATTTCTGGGATCTTGATTATTATGTGTCTGGCTGTGATTTTAATTGGGTTGATGTTATTTGGAGTTCTATATGCTTCAGGATGTCAGATTATTTCAACATATTTGAGTTTTCTGCTATTAGTTCTGCCCATATTCCTTTTATATCATTTGTGTTGACTTCTTTCTCATTGACACCTATTACTCTCACGTTGTTCATCTTTGCATCATCTTGCAGATGTTGAATAATTTTTTTATGCATCCTAGTTGTTTTCAAAAATATTTTCTTAACTTTTCACTAGCTACAATGCTGTCTTCAAGGTCTGAAAGTATATTTTCACTTTTTTTAATTTTCAATATTTATTTACTTATTTTTTGGAATTCAACAATGATTGCATAGTTGTTGTCTTCAAATTAATTGTTTTTTTTTTACTGTTTCAAAATTATTTCACTTTTATTCAAATGGTTTTGCAAGCTTGTAGCTGAGGTTTATTTTCCTGTATATCACTTTGCATCTCCTTCATGTGTTCTACTTCTAATATTGCTCATTCATGGATTCTATCATTTTTCTATTCTCTATTTTTTATCTGTTTCTTCTTTAGAAACACTTAGTACTACTTTCATTATAGTTGTCATTTCTTTTTTTTTAGTTCAGAAGTTATTTCTGATCTGATTTCCTTCATACCTTCCTGCAGTTGTTTCTTTACTTCAAACACTATTGTTTCAGAGATTTCAGGTGTGTGCTTTCCAATTTCTTCTGTGCTATTGTCTCCTGTTTTTTGCTGGTTGGCTCAAGGCCTGAGAATGCATTTTGCTCCTTTTCTTTGTCATTTTGTATAGCACTATATGGTCCAGATCTACCAAGTTCAAACTGTGACTGTAACATGGGTATGAAAGCTGTGCTCTATTTTCTCCTGCTGCAGCCTTGAAAGTGAATCTGTTGTCCCTCTCTGGCAAGATGTTCTGCTCCTGAGTCAGCTGGGTAGGTCTTGCCTCTCACCTCTCTGCACAGAGTTGTGCTGCAGGGTTCCACATTGGACCTGTCTGATGGAGTAAATTTCACTCACACACCAGGCCTGGGCACTGAGTGGAGTATCTGTTGGCCCCCAGAAAGTCCCACTCAGATGCCCAGTCTATAGCTGGCTAAGGTATAGGTCTGGTGGGCCCCGTGTGGTCGCACTCACATACTGAGCCTTCACACTGCCTGTCTGCTATTTTTTCTGCCTGTATTATTTTTATGTTGTTTGTGTTGAGCCTTTCTTTCTCATTGATGCCTATTAGTCTTATGTTGTTCATGTTAGAATTATCTTGCTGCTGTTGAATGATTATTTTCTAGATCCTCATTGGTTTTATAAGATTTCTCATTATCTGTGCACTAGATGTAACATTGTCTTGAAAGATTGAATGTCTATCTTCATTTTCACTCGGACATGTTTGACAACTTTTAAGGTACTTTTTAATCTCCTCTACATCTCTTTGAATTTGTTTCATGTGTTCTGTTTATTTCCTATATTGCTCATTCAGTGTTTCTGTCAATTTTGTATTATTTATTTTTTATCAGTCTCTTCTTTAGAAACACTTAGTAATTCCTTCATTACATAGTAGTGACCAGTTCTTTTTCTACATTAGATATTACTTGTGATCTGGTTTCCTCTGTACACTTCTATAGTTGCTTCTTTACTTCAGTTGCTATTATTTCTGAGATTTGAACAGTGTAACATCCAATATCTTCTGTGATGATGACTCCTTGATTTGTTCTCAGTGTGCTTAGAGCCTCAGATTGCATTTTGCTCATTTTTGTCATTTTCTACTTCAGGAAAAACGCTTTGCATTGATTTCTCTGATAATTTTCTGTGAAAGTTTGATAATAAGCAGCTATATCACTGAAATCAGAACCTCTGTATAAAAAGTTTGTTATGTAGGTATCTCTCTTATGTCAGAGATCTTGTTTTGTGTCCCAAGATTGTACCTTCTCTATTGATTGAGTGTGAGATATTGGTTTCTGTTTGGCTCTGTCTTCCATTTTCAGTCTAGGGTTTTGATGAGGTCATTGCCTAAGCACATCTTGACATTATTACCTATGGGAGAAAATATGGTTAAGGATGATATGGTATCCTATTTACAGTAATGCAGTTAGCAATATTAACAGTAAGTGAAATTTAGAATTTGACAAACTTTTATAACTAATGGTTTCATACTTACATTATGATATAACAAGCAGATCATGAATTGGGAATTTGTATTTAAATTAGTTCCCCCGAGTAAGAGGGAACCCTTCTCCACTGCTTGCGGGAATACAGACTGATGAAATCATTATTGAAATAAGTGTGCAGATCCTGAAAAAACTAGGACTGGAATTCCTATTCAAGCCAGCTATCCACTACTGGGAATTTTCCCAGAAGAACTTAAAACATCATATCATAGTGATATATGTATGCCTATGTTTATAGCAGCACAGTTTGTGGTAGGCAAATCTTGGAAATAACCAAGATGCCCATCACAGGAGGAATGATTGAAAAAGATGTGGTATTTTTATACAGTGGAGCATATTACACAGCTATGAAGAATGATAAACTCGCCTTTATATTTAAGTGGATGCCACTTGAATATATACTCATAAGTGAAATAAAAAAAATATACCCATATGTGTACATATCACATAGTCTCCCTAGTATAAGAATTCTAAAGAAGAAATACAAATAGAAAGATATAACACAATTAAAAGGAAAGCAAGAAATTGAAGATTGGACATCACAAATTGCACTGCTATAAACATTAGTGCACATATACCACGCTGACATGATGTTTTCAGTTCCTCTGTGAAAACTCCCAGTAGGTGGATAGCTGGATTGAATAGGATTTCCAGTCCTGCTTTATTAAGCAGTATCCATGCTGATTTCCATAATGGTTGCAGCAGTCTACATTCCCACAAACAGTGGAGAAAGGTATCTTTTTCCACACAACCTCTCCAACACTTGGTTGTTGGTTGTCTTTTTTTTTATCCTAGCCATTCTTTCTGGGGTGAGATGTTATCTCAGTGTAAGTATGATTTGAATTCATAGATGGCTGGTGATGTGGAGCGTTTTTTCGAATATTTATCCTCTTCTATAATTTCAACCTCAGAGAAGGGTGTGTTCATCTCAGATACCCATTTGTGGTTTGGGACTTTAAATTTTGGGGCTCTAATATTTTTTAGTTCTTTATAAATTCTAGAGAGAAG
This sequence comes from Ctenomys sociabilis, assembly GCA_004027165.1. Taxonomy (NCBI): domain Eukaryota; kingdom Metazoa; phylum Chordata; class Mammalia; order Rodentia; family Ctenomyidae; genus Ctenomys; species Ctenomys sociabilis. The sequence continues at coordinate 34,382 of PVKA01005383.1, read as the reverse complement.
ACTTTTGTCAGAGTGCTTATTTGTTAAGATTTTTTCCCCTAATTTGTGGGTTGCCTTTACACTTTGTTGATAATTTCTTTTGACCTGCAAAACTTCTCAATAAAAAGAAGTTGTTAGTTCTTTCAAGTATTACACATGCCTTATGATTTTTGCTCATGAATAGTTTTCCTACTCCTATGTATTCAAGAGTTCCTCCTACTTTCTCTTACAGATTTAGTTTTTCTGTTCTAATGTTTAAATCTTTAATCCATTTTAACTTTAGCTTAGTGCATTTTGATGGACCTGCATAAAGTTTTAGTTTTTGACAGGTAGTGAGCCAGGTTTTCCACCATCATTTAAGTTTTTTAAAATTTAATTGATGAATAAATAGCAATTACACTGCTTCAAAACAGATTACTAGGACAGTTTCAATAATGAATACTTTCTGTATTGTTCTCCTCAGAGTGGTTATTAATATTACAGGAGGCAGACATGATATCCTACTTAAACACTATTAGTACACCTCTTTCCTCTCATTGAACTAAGGGAAAGTAGCTGTATATCTATCCTAACTACTTTGAATATATACATAGAAAATGATCCTTCATTTGTATCCCTTTTTTTGTTTAGATTTGTCTGAGATGGGTATTCCATTGTCATTTAAATATTATAAGTGAGTGAATTCAGCAAAATAATCCAATATAGTCCAGTAGTCCATAATAGTAGTGGATTATCTATATGATTGGCATTCTCAGAATTTTTTGACTTGAGACTTTTACAGCTCACCATATGGCTTTACTCTTTAAACTTCATTTTTATACTTTTCTGCTGGATGGTGAAAACCAAGATAAAGCAAGACCTATATAACAAGAAATGTAACTATTGTATGTTACAACATCAGGCAAATCCCCTCAGGATTTACTCTGAAACCCTGTACCACAGTTAGTAGATGCTTTCTCAATTTCAGCAATGTGGATGCCAACTGGCCACTGTTTGACCAGTTTGCTCTCTGTGAAAGCCTGACAGAACGTTTTCTCTCCATCTTTGATCACTTTCCCCTCTAACCCCACAATTTCTGTAATCAGAAAATTTGGGAAACAACTGAGTTACACATGTTACAATGCAGGTTCTTCTATGTCCCAAGTCCTCACTGAACTTGGAAGGCGAGGGCCAAAACATTGTCTATCCTTATAGCCCTTCTTTTCCTCTAATTTTTGTTCTGCAAACTTAAGTTTTGAACTCTCCAGAAGAGAAGCTTAATGATATTAATACCCTATAACAGGCAGTTGAGGGGGGTGGGGAGATGGCTCAGTGGAATAAACGCTTTCTTGGCAAGCGCAAGGGCCTGAGTTCAATCCTTGGTTAAAAAAAAAAAAAAAGAGTAACATAGGCAGTTGAGCTGAACCTCCCTATCAGTCTTTATATCAAACATCTGAGATACATAATGGAGCAGGTATTTTCCAATAAGTATTGATATGTTAAACTTTAAATCTCTATAGAGTTTGAAAAAAAGAAAAAATATTTTAAAAAATATGAATAAGAATTACATATTTTTTACTGAGAAATTCAGAAATCTAGCCATAGACAATGGTTTAGAAGGACAGTCCTATCACATTTTGTTTCTTGCCTCTGGTTTCATTTATTACACATTTTTTGAACAAACATTTACTTAAAGGTCAATATAAAAGCAATTGAGATGACATGACATGCAATACGCATTCAGAACATAAGAATAACAGGCATTACAAGCATGATCCTTGTATCACACATTGCTATTTTCAATGCAATTGCTTAGTTCAGGTATCAGCATATATAGTTAGTCAAGATGAGAATCATACCAATTAAATGCTAGTTTCAAAAACTTGCTGAATATTCCCAGGGTCATTGCCTTTACTATCATGTGCATATAAATGTATGATTTTGCCCTTGTCATGTTTCCTAGCTTTTCTCCTTGCCCTCTCTTCGTTGTTTAATCCTTAAGTTCTCCTTTTCCATTTAGTTGTGTTTTATCTTTCTATTTTTATTGCTTCTTTTCAGTTCTTACACTAGGAAGAAAATAAGATATTTCCACGTGGATCTGGTTTATTTCACTTATAAGTATATCATCAAGTGGCATCCACTTAAATATAAAGGCTTGAAGTTTATCAATCTTTATAGCTGAGTAATACTCCACTGTATAAAAATACCGCATCTTTGTCATCAATTTCTCAGGTGATGGGCATTTTGGTTCTTTACAATATTTGGCTATCACAAATTGTGCTGCTATAAACACATATCACTATGATATGATGTTTTTACTTCCTCAGTGAAAATTCCCAGTAGAGGGATAGCTGTATTGAATGGGATTTCCACTCCTACTTTTTTGTGAAGTCTCCACACTGACTTGCATAATGTTTGCAACACTCCACATTCCAAGCAGCAGTGGAGAAAGTTTTCGTTTTCCTCACAAGATCCCAAACATTTGTTTTTGGTTGATTTCTTTAGAATAGCCATTCTTTCTGGGGTGAGATGGTATCTCATGTTATATTAATTTGCATTTCACAGATGGCTAGCGTTGTGAAGCACTTTTTCATATATTTATTCACTTATATATTTTCATTCTCTTAGAAGTATGCCTTCATCTCAGATGCCCATTTGTGGCCTGGGTCTTTAAAATTTGAGGGCCTAATGTTTATTATTTTTTATAAATTCTAAAGAGCGGACTTCTGTCTGAGAGCTAATTAGTTAACATCTTTTCCAAAATTGTGGGTTTTCTTTTTACTATGCTGCTAATACCTTTTTATTTTCATAAGTGGCAATTGAGCTCAGACACTTGTGCTTGCCAGGGAAGTGCTTATTTTGCTGAGCCATCTCCTATGCCCTGGAAATTTATTTTGACAGGAAAAAACTTCTCAATAAAAGGAGCTCAAAATTGTTAATTCCATCACATATTACCCCTCCAATTTATTTTTCTTTCATGAACTCTTTGAATATCTGTATGTCTTCAATATGTCCTCCTACTTTTTCTTCCAGGGTACTTAGAGTTTCTGTTTTAACGTTTATAATTTAATCCATTTTGACTTTAGCTTAGTACTTGGTTATAGACCTGGGTCAAGTTCATAGTTTGCAGCATGTAGAGAGCGAGTTATTCCTGAGCCATTTGTTAAAGAGGCTATATTTCTTCCAGTAAGCATGTTGGGGCCCTTTGTAGAAAATAAGGTAGGTGAGTATGTTTGAAATGGCTTCTATACATTCTAATCTATTCCATTGATCTTCAGGTTTGTTTTTTTCCAGTACCATGCTGATTTTATCGCAGTAGCTTTGTACTATAATTCCAAGACAGGAATTGTAATACCTTGCTTTTGTTGCCCAGGATTGCCTTTGCTATTCTAGGTCTTTTCCGGCTCCAAATAAATATTTGGAATGATTTCTCTAGGTCTGGGAGGTATGTTGGTGATACTTTGAAAGGGATTGCATTAAATCTGTACAAAAATTTTGGCAGTATGGCCATCTTCACGAAGTTTGCTCTTCCTATCCAGGAGCAGGGAATATCTCCAATTTTCTGAAATCCTCTACAATCTCTTTTTTTCAGAGTACTGTAAGTTTCATTGAATAGATCTTTGATTTCTTATGTTAGATTAACTCTGAAATATTTGCTTTTCTGTGCTGCTATTATGAAAGGTATTATTTCTCTAATTTCCCTTTCAGTGTGTTTGTTATCTGTGTACAGGAATGCTATTGACTTCTGGATATTGACTTTGTATCCTCCTATGCCACTGTATTTATGTATTAATTTTCTTAGCTACTTCATGGAGTTTTTTGCATCGTCCAAGTAAAGTATCATGTCATCTGCAAATAATGATAGCTTAACTTCTTTATTTCTGTCTTGTTCTTGTTATTTCTGTCTCTTTCTTAATTGTTCTAACAATTTCAGAACTATATTGAATTAAAGGTGGTGATAGAGGACATCCTTGTCTTGTATAAGATCTGAGACTAAAAGTTTTTCCCCATTTAGAATTATGTTAGCCATTGTGTTGTCATAGATGGCTTTTATCGCATTGAGGTAGATGCCATCTATACCAATTTTCTGTAGGACATTAAACATGAAAAAGTTTTGTACTTTGTCAAAATCTTCTTTTACATCAGTTGAGATGATCATGTGGATTTTGTATTTGGCTCTATTGATATAGTGTATTACATCTATAAATTTCTTTATATTTAACCATCCTTGCATCCCTGGGATGAATCCTACCTGGTCATGGTGTACAATCGTGGGGATGATTATCTGTATTCTTTTTGCTAGCATTTTATTGGTGATTTTTGTCTCTGTGCTCCTGAGGGAGATTGGGTTGTAATTGCCTTTTTTTGTTGTGTCTTTCCTTAGTTGTGGTATCAGTATAATACTTTCCTCCATGAATGATTTTAGGAGGATTTCTTCCTTTTCAATTTCATTGAAACGTTTGAGGGGTATATAGATTATATCTTCTGTAAAGTACTTGTGGAATTCAGCTGTGAATCTGTTAGGATATGGACTTTTCTTTGTCAATAGAATTTTTCCTACATTTTGTATTTCATTGACTTTTATTGCATTATTGAGAGTACTTATATTTTCTTGATTCAGTTTTTGTAATTTGTAACTTTCTGGGAATCTGTCAATTTTTTTTTTTGTGCCTTCTATTATGTGAGATCAATGATTCTCAATATAGATATTGATTATCTTCTAAATTTCTGCTTGGTCTGCCTTATTGGTTATTAGAGTTCATTTCTGTCTTGTTTTTGATGAGTTTAGGGAGGGGCTTATCTGTTTTATCTAATCGTTTACAGAACAATCTGTTTGAATTATTAACTGTTTGAATTGCTTTCTTTGTCTCGATTGAAGTAGTTTCTGCTCTAATCTTTGTGATTTCTTCCCATCTTTAATCTTTGGGTTTTGTTTGCTCTTCCTTCTGTACATGATTGAAGTGCAGTTACAGTGTTTATTTATTCCCGTTCTTTTTTCCTAATGTGTGAGTTCACAGTTACAAATTTCCCTCTAAGAGTTGCTTTCATTGCATCACATGTATTCTGACAAGTTGTGCTTGAAATTTCAGTGAATTGTAGATATTGTTCAATTTCTTATTTAATTTCATCTGTTAACCATTGTCTTCTGAGTAGGGTGTTATTTTCCATGTATTCGTGGGATTTTTTCTGCTTTCTTTTGTCGTTTATTTCCAGTTTCATTGCACTGTGGTTGGATAAAATGCATGGGATAACTTCTGTTTTCTTGCATATACTTGAGTATGACCTATGGACTAGTATGTGGTCTATTTTAGAAAATGACCCATGTGCTGCTGAGAAAAATGTGTATTCAGCTGTGTTTGGGTGGAACATTCTGTGTATGTCCCCTAAGTCCTTTTGTTCCAAGCTCTGGTTCCGTTCTGCTGCTACTTTGCTGATTTTTGATCTGCTTATCCTATCTTTTTGGGATGAGGGCATGTTAAGGTCTCCTGTTAAGATTGTGCTAATGGATATTAGATTTTTCCTGTCAATTAAGTTTTGTCTTATATAGTTGGGTGCTCTCGTGTTTGGTGTATACATATTGATGAGTGTTACCTCTTCCTCTTGAATTTTTCCTCTAACTAGTATATAGTGGCCTTTATTTCATTTGATCATTCTTGGTTTGAATTGATACTATCTGAGAATAGGATTGTTACCCCTGCATTTTTCTGTGGTGCTGGGTCATGTAGTATTGTATTCCATCCTTTGACTTTCAGCCTATCAATTTCTTTATGAGTTAAGTGGGTTTCTTGTACATCGCATATTGGTTGACTTTGTTTTCTAATCCACTGTGCTAGTGTATTTCTTTTCATTGGTAAATTGAGTCTGTTTACATTGATGGTGATAATTGAGATGTGTTGACTTGTGATTGACATGTTATTTACCTGTTGTTGTTTCCTTTTTCTCCTGTCTTTAATTGTTTGACATATCTAGTTGTTTACTTCTGTTCTCATTCGTGGATTTATGATCATTTTTGTCCCTATATAGAATATCTTTTGATAGTCTGTGTAGGTTGACTGTCCTTGTGAAATTTTTTAGTTGTTTTTCAGGGAAGTATTTCATTTCTCCATCAAACTGGGTATAGTAGTCTGGGCTGGAATTTGTTTTCATAGAGGAATTGAAATTCTCTCCTCCATGCTCTTCTTGCCTTCATGGTTTGTGAAAAGAAGTCTGCCATTATTCTGATGAGTTTTCCTTTAAATGTGATCTGTTTGTTTTCTCTAGTGGATTTTAGTATATTGTTCTTGTGCTGGATTTTTGTGATCTTGACTACTATATGTTTCAGTGTGTTTTTAATTGTGTTAATGTTATTTGGGGTTCTATAAGGTTCAATTACCTGAATGTCAGATTGTTTCCCCATATTTGGGAAAATTTCTGGTATTATTTCGGTCCATTTTCCTTTTATATCATTTGTATAAAGTGCTTCTTTCTTATTGTTGTGTATTATTCTCATGTATTTCATCTTTGCATCGTCTCACAAGTGATAAATTATTTTTTCTGCCGTCCTGTTTTTTTGTTGTACTGTACCAGGGATTGAACTCACACAATGCATTTGCCAAGCAAGTGCTTACTGCCCTGAGATATATTCTCAGGTCTCTTATCCTATTTGTTTTTAAGAGATCCTTTCTTACCTTTTCCCTACCCGTGACAGCGTCTTCAAGATCTGAAACTCTATCTTAACTTTCACTCAAATGGTTTTGCAAACTTGTGATTGAAATTTTAAGTTCCACCATATCTCTTTGACTATGTTTCCTGTGGTCTATTTTTTCTGTATTGCTCATTCAAGGAATCCATTACTTTTCTTTTCTCCTCTACGTTTTTATCAGTGTCTTCTTGAGAAGCATTCATTAATTCTTTCATTGAAGTTATCCTTTCTTTTTTTTACTTCAGACATTTTTTCTCAACTGATTTCCTCTATATATTTCTGCAGTTGATTCTTTACTTCAGATGCCATTAATTCAGAGATTTCTTTTTTTTATGTCAGAGGTTATTTCTGGTCTGAGTTCCTCTATACCTTTCTTTCTTTTTTTTACTGAGAAAAAAGTGTATATTTAGAATTATCAAGCTGGACTCAGTTTAGATGATCCCAATTTTGTTGACAACATCCAATGCATCATAATCAGGAGCTAGTTGAACATATGCCTTCTCTCTACCATGCTTGATTAGGGTATTGACCTTGGCAACATCGATGTCATAGAGCTGCTTTGTAGTTTGTTTGATTTGGAGCTTATTGGCTTTGACATCTACAGTGAAGATGAGCGTGTTGTCCTCAATCTTTTTCATGGCTAATTCTGTGGTCAGGGGAAACTTGATGATGCCATATTGGTCAAGAACACCTAGAGGTGCTCTTCCAAGGGTATTTGGGTTGCCTCCTGAGCCATAGTGTCCTGGAATAGTGGAAGGTGGGAGAAATTCGTATCTTTTTTTTGTGGCTGTGGATGCCTTTCAGCATGGCCTTCTTGGCTTACAAATCTTTTCTTTTGGCTTCAGGTTTGCTAGGGGCATGGGCTTTCTTCTTGGCCTTTGGCACCATCTTGCTAAAAAGTCTGTCCTCTATACCATTCTGCCATTGTTTCTTTACTTCAGACGCTATTAATTCAGGTATTTTAGCTGTGTGATTCCCAACTTTTTCTATGCTAGTGTCTACTGCAATTGTCCTAGGTGAGCTTGGGGCCTGATATTTCATTTTACTCCTTCTCTTTTTCATTTTGTGTAGCATTGTCCTCTGATCTTTGTTGTAGAGCTTTGGTGCAGTTATAACCTTAGCACCTACTGAAATTCCTACCTAAGAGAGATTACATAGTTAAGGCAGGTATAGTTTTGTATTTACAGAAGTACAATAAGGAACACTAATAATGGAGAATGACATTTAATAGCTTACAAACTTTTGTAGCAAATGGCTTTGTAGTTTAGACAGTAACAGCAATCATCATGTCTGTGTAGCTAAGCAGATATTAAATTGGGAGTGTGCACTTAAGTTAGTCCTGCTAAGCTCTGTCTGAGCACCTCCGCTGGATGTCCCTGGTGCTTTCCAGGCAGATTAGTTCATCCAATTTACCCTTTGCCCTCTCTCTCAGTCAAGAGAGAAAGAGGGAGGATGCTTTTATATATGTGTCTAGCAAAGTGTCTCAGCTTACCGAGTGCAGATCTATGAAGTTTGAATTCATCCAGTTGTGCCTGGCTTGAGTCTGGCTGCTGTGCTCAGCTTCTTCATGCTGCAGCCCATAGAAGTGAACCTGCTGTGCCTCTCTGGTAAGATGTCCTTCTCCTGGAATAGCTGAGTGGTTCTGGCTCCTAGCCTCTCGGCAGGGACATCAGCTGCAGAGTTTCATACCAGGCCTGCATGCCAAACCTGGGCTGGGTTCAGAGGGATCCAGCAAACAAAGACAGCAGAAGCTCTCCCACACACAAGCTGGGCCCAGGCTTGGACTGTGTCTGGAAGGGTCCTGAGAGCATAGTGGAAGTTCTTACTCATGCTGGGCTTCTGATATTTACCTATCTTTGTTTGATGTACTTCAGTTAAAATTATGGTCCCACAGTTCACCTGTTTGTCACAACTGACACATGTTTCTCCTTCCATATAGCTAAGTGGAACATGAATTTATATACATACATTTTCTTTACCCATTTATTTATAGATAGACATACAGGCAGCTTTCAAAGTTCAGCAATTGTGAGTTGTTTTGCTGTAAACCTAGGTGTGCATATGTTAACATCATATGACAAAGTCTTTCAGGAAGATACCCAGAGAATATAGCTTAGTCAAATGTAATTTGTATTTATAATTTCGAGACATTTTCATTTTAATTTCTGTAGTTACTGTATTATATTATCTATAATATCAGTGTGGAAGGGCTCCCTTATTTCCACAAACACTTATTATCTGACATTTTGAAGACAGTCATTATTTCTGGAGTAAAATGGAATCTCAGTGTGGTTGTGACTTGCAGTTCTCTAAAAAACAAATATGCTGAATATTTTTGGATGGATTTATTGACCATTTGTATATTTTCTTTTAAGAGTTGTCCATTCCAATTGCCCGGTTTTTCAATGGACCATTCATTTGCAACTCTTTCTCTTTTTTTTTTTTCTACTGGTACATATTCACCATAATGATTATTTTCATTATTGTGATTTTGTACCTGTACACAATATATCTTATTTCCCTCATCTCTCTTCAACCGTTCTCTTTTCCATTTACAGGAGATTTGTTTCCAGTTTTTCCTTCCATTTTCTTTTCCTAGAATTGCTTTTCCATTTATTCCCTTCATGATGCCCCCTCTTTTGTTCCCTTTCTAAATTGAATAATTATTCTTTATTCTCACCATCTATTCTCCTTTTTGTTTCCTATTTACCCTTTGGGTCTCTTACACAAGAGAAACCATGAAAATTTAAATCTGTATGTCTGATTTAGTTCACCCTTATTTCTTATAGAGTAGTGTTCACTTCCATGTAGCTATCACATTTTTTTTATCAAATCATCTGTTGGTGGATATATGGCATGTTTCTAATATTTAGCTAATATATTGTGCAAGGCTTGAGTCTGGCTGCTGTGCTCAGCTTCTTCATGCTGCAGCCCATGGAAGTGAACCTGCTGTGTATTATATCTGTGTGATATGATGCTTTTAACTCTTTGAAGAAGAAAGCTAGAAGGATAATAACTAGATTAAATGCTCTTTTGGTTTTAGTTTTTCTAAACAAATCTCTAAACTGATTACATTAGCGATTGTATCAATTTACATTTACATTCCTACCAAAACAGAAAAGGGTTCTTTCTCCCCTCCCACAGTTTCACTAGCATTTGTTATTGTTTTCTTGATGATAGCCATTCTTTCTGAAGTGAAATGAAATTTCAGTATTGTTTGAATTTACACTTCCCAAAAAACCTGTGATGATAAAAATTTTGGTCTTTCATTTCTTTGCTCTTTGGAGTTCATCTTTCAAAATCCATTCACTTTAGAGGCCAATTTTTGGATTAAATCTTTAAATTTAAGGGCTCTAAATTTTTTAATTCTTCATATATTCTATATATTAGTTCTTTGAGAAGTAGATGGTAATATTTTTTATAATTCTATCAATAATCACTTCACCCCATTGGTGGTTTTCTTTGCTACAAAAAAAATTTGTTTAATTTGATTTGACTCAAGTTGTTGAGTCTTTGCAGTATTCCTTGCCAACCAGCACTTTGTTCATGAAGGCTTTGACTATATCCATATCTTCAAGAGTTTTACTTATTCTACCTATCAGCAGATTAACATTTTCTGCTTTACAATTTATAATTGATCCATTTCAATTTTAGCTTAGTGCATAATGAGAGATGTGAGACTAGTTTTAAACTCATGCTACCAGCATCATTTATTAAAAAAGCTATCTTTCTTTCAGTGAATGTATTTTGCCCCTTTGTCAATGATAAGTCAGGTGAGTGCTCTTGTATAGCACTGTTTTCTGACTCTTGGTGTACAGCTTTGGTAGAGTTATTACCTTAGTACAAGGTACAGATCTACCAAATTCAAACTCATCCAGGTGAGTGTGGCTTGGGCCTGGATGCTGTGCTCCAATTCTTCCTGCTGCAGCCCTTGGAAGTGAGCCCACTGTTCCTCTCTGGCAAGATGTTTTGCTTCTGGATCAGTTGGGTGGGTCTTGCCACCAGCCTCTTTGCAGGGAATTCTGCTACAGGGTTCCATACCGGGGCCTGTCTGATGGAATAAGTTCCACTCACATACCATGTCTGGGTGGTGGCTGGAGTGAGGATCTGGAGGACCCACTGACATGACAGGTCCCACTGTCATGCTGGGCCTGTGCACTGGCTCGTGTGCCCATGTGGTTTCAGTCTCCTTGGAAGGACCATGTTGTTTTTATCACTATAGCGATTTAGTCATTATGGTTTGTGACTGAATGTCCCCTCAAGACCTCATGCAGTCATAGGAGATGTGACTTTGGGAGGTGAATAAATCTAGAGTTTGTGATTGGTTTGTCTAGTGCTGAGCTTGTGAGTGTGAGTACTACACCTGCCTTATGTGGAGAGCCTACATTCCATATAAGTGAGGAAAAGATCCTTGTCCCTTTTGCCTTTTGTTTTCTGTACCAGGGATTGTACTCAGGACCTTGCACTTGACAGGCAACAAGTCTTTTGCCTCTTTTTGCTCTTGTAGCTTTTGATGTCTTCCTCTATTATGAACAGTTGTACTGTCACACCATACCAGCCTGCCTTATTGGAATGCCCATGTGTTTTATATTATTGGTTCTGTTAATATAATATGTTACATTTATTGATTTGTGTATGTTGAATCATCTTTGTAAATTTTGGAAGAATCCTACATGGATATGTTGTAGTATTGTATTTGCCAGTATATTTTTGAGGAGTTTTGCATCTATGTTTATTAAGAGACTATTCTGCAGTTATGTTTTGGTTGTCTTTTTGGTTTGGTTGGGTATTTTTTTCTGGATTTGGTATCAGGGTAATGCTTTGTGGCAGGAATGACTTGGGATTATTGCTTCCCTTTCAGTTTCTTTAAAGAGTTTGTGAAGTAGTTGCATTAGAACTTTTCTAAAGTTCTTGTAGAATTCAGCCATGAATATGACAGGACCTGAGCACTTCTTGTTGGTAAATTTTATTACTTGGATATCGTTGACTGATATTGTGTTATTTAGAATTTTTATATTTTCTTGATTCAGCTTTATAATTGATATGTATCTTGGAATCTGTTTCCTCTGTATTTACCATCTAATAGTACAGATTCTCAAAGTACATAATGATGATTTCCTGAATGTCTATAGGGTCCATTAGGATATTATCTTCTTTTTTAATTGCATGGATTTGAGTCCTTTTTTCCTTTGTTTTGATGAGGTTGTATAAAGTCTAACTCTAGTATTTTAAAGAACAAATTAAGTTCATTAATTCCTTGTATTTCTTAAATTCTCAATTGTATTTTTTCTCCTATGACATTTATAATTTCCTTCCTCATGTGATCTTAAGGTTTATGTCAGTCTTCTATTTCTAGAACCTTAAGAACTCAATAGTAGCTATTCATTTCAGCTTGCTCTACTTTTTAAGATGTGAGGATTCAGTGCTATTAACTTTCTTAACAGGGTTCCATCCTATAAATTCTGACATGTCATACTGATATAATCATTTCATTTTAGAAATTGTTTACTTCCTTTTTAAATTTAATCTGCTACACATTGCTTTTTCAAGAGGGTTTATTTAATATCTATATATTTATGTAGTTTTTTGGTTTATTTTGTCGCTGATAGCCAGTTTCATTACCTCATTAATTGATAATGTGCATGAACTAATTTGTATTCCTTTTTATTTTTTAAATAATATTTTATTTATTTATTTATTTGTTTGTTTGTTTGTTTATTTATTGGCGGAACTGGGGATTGAACTCCAGCCCTTGTGCTTTCCAGGGAAGCACTTTTTCCACTGAGCCATCTCCCCAGCCCCTATTCCTTTGTATTTTGTAAATCATATTCTATGAGCTAGTATGTGATCTATTTTGAAGAAAGTCCCATGTGCTGGTGAGAGTAATGTGCATTCTGTTGTAGTTGGTTGGAACAACCTTTATTAAGTTCATTTGCCAAAGTGATTTTTCAGTGCTAATATTCCTTTGCTGAAACTTTTGTTGTGTTAGTCCACTTGTGACAGAGGGATTTTGAGTTTCCCATTACAATCATATTAGTTCTTATCCCGTTTTTATACTTATTAGTGTTTGTTTCATGTAGTTGTGTGTACCAGTGTTTCATGCATATAGACTTGTTATTGTTATTTCTTTCTGTAAGATTGTTCCCTTAAAAAGAATGTAGTGTCTTTCTTTGTCTTTTCTCAACAGTCTTGGCTTGAAATCTACTGCATCTGAAATTAAAACAGTTAATTTTGTTTTTGTTCTGAATTCCTATTGCATGGAATATTGTTCTTCCTCTTACGACTTTCAGTCTATTAATTTCTTTCTTACCTATGTAGGTATTTATGTGCAAGATATTGTTGAATTTTGTTTCTTGATCAATTGTGCCAATTTTGTTCTTTTGATTGGAAAATTGAGGCCACATATCTTACTGATTTTAACTGATATATGTTTAATGACCCTTGTCATTATATTACATTTTTTGTGTCTCCCTTTTTTTTGCTTCTGTTTAATTGCTCATCTTCTTGCTGCATTCATTCTAGTGTGATTCTTGGAATTTTTGTCTTACTTGTTTTCTTCTAACATATCCTTCAGAAATTTTTGAAATAATAGTTTTGTGGGCATGAATTATTTGGGTGTTCTACATCAGGAAATTATCTTATTTCTGAGTCAATTTTGTTTTATGTTTTGCAACTTTTATTTTTTAAGAGAGTAAAAAATAGAATTAAAACAGAAAACATACAAGTCACACAGAATTTTACTTATCATAACAATATGATTTCCACAGTATTCGTTGTAATACATACTATTGTCTTCTAAACAGTTATTCATATTGTCAGACATATGCATGCAAAATTTGAAGAAGAAAGAAAAAAAGAAATAAATGTATAAGCATGCAGAAGAGTAAAGGTAAAAACAATGGAAAAAAGGATACACTATAAATTATTATTTGCTTTTTTCCATAGATCAACAGAAGCACACAATATAGTTAATCCAACCAAATTGCTTACATACATAGATAAATCTCTTTCCCCTACTCCCTCCCATGTCCTCCTCAAATCAGTAACACTTTTCTTTGGAATAAATGCATTTCCTTTCCCAGTATCTATTGAACCCATCAGATTCCATTCTTCTCTTTTGCATTCTCATACTGATAAGACAATGCAATGTTTTCACCCATGGGTCTGCTTTATTTCACTTGAGTATGTACTCTAGTTGAATCCATTTTTGAACAAAACACTCAAATTTTTCCTGTTTTATACAAAGTCATCTTTATCCATTCTTCAGTTAATTGGCATCTGGGTTGTTTCCAGGATTTAACTATGACAATTTGTGTTGTTGTAAAGATGGGTGCACTTATGTCACTGTGGTATGACATTTTCAATTCTTCTTCAGAAATACCCAGGAGGAGAATAACTGACTTAAGTGGGATCCCCAATCCTAGCTTTTAATGTAATCTCCACATTGATTTCTATAGCTGTTGTACCAGTCTGCATTCCCACCAACAGTGAAGAAGGGTTCTTTTTTCTCCACAGCTTCTCTGGCATCTTTATTGGCTAACTTCTGGGGTGAGATGGAATCTTAATGTAGATTTAATTTGAATTTCTCAAATGACCAAAAATGTTGAACCTTTTTTCATATATTTACTTGCCATTTGTATTTCTTCCTCTGAGAAGTATATGTTCATCTCAGATGCCTGTTTTTGGATTAGGTCTTGCACTTGGGGTCCTGAGTTTTTAAATACTTTACATGCTCCAGAGAGAAGGCCTTTGTCAGAGGGACAGTCAACTATAATTTTTCTAAGTTTGTGAGCTTTCATTTTACTCTGTTGGATATTTGCTTTGAGGTACACAAACTATTCAAACAGATAAGATCCCAGTTCCTGATTCATTGAAATATTTCCCTTGCAGTTTGGATGTTGGAGATAGTTGTTGAACTATCTCCTTAGCCCTGTGTTTTTAAGATTTTTCTCAGTCAGCTTTGAAAGATAATATTTCAAGGTACATGAATCTGACTTGCAAGATGTATGTTTTTTGGGGAGCAAAGAGAGCAAGTTTATTTGGTGACTGCTGATGGAAGCATCATCCAAGAGACCAGTTGGAGAAGGTACTGTGGCAAGGGAACCTAGAAGCCTCTGGGGTCACATATAAATCTCACACAGGGCAAGGCACGGGCTCTTAGGAATTGGAATGTCCTCAGCTGTTCAGTACCATCTGGACGAGTTCTTCATAGTTGATACAACCATTGCTGTCCTCATGCCCTGCCACCAGCAACTCCACTTCTTCCTCTGTCATTTTCTCACCCAGTGTGACTAGGACATGACAGATTTTGGCACCCATGACAGTACAATTCCCTTCTTTGTCAAACACTTGAAGGCCTTCAATGTAGTCTTCATAGGTTCCCTGGTCCTTTTTCTTGGCCACAGTCTGCAGCATGGGCAGAAAGTGCTCAAATTCCAGTACCTTCACATTCATCTCTTCACTCTTGGGGTTCCCCAGAACCTTGAGCACCTTGGCGTTGGTTGGGTTCTGGCCCAGGGCCCTCATCAGTTCCCCACACTGGCTGTACAAGATCTTGCCATCACCTGTTCTGTCAAACAGCTGGAAGGCCTTCTTGAACTCTGCCGTCTGGTCCTCGGTGAAGTCACACATCTTGACTGCCGAGCTCTGCCAGACCTGCAGTAATGGTCCAATATGTATTATTTTGAGGCTTGAAATGATTAAATGTATGCCCTTACTTACTTAAAAGTTTGTACTGAGAAAGCTGCTATAATTGTAATGGAATTTTCTTTATATTTATTTTTATTGTAGAAAACAGTTTTTACATATTTTCATTATTTTTAGCTTTTAATTTCACTGAAAAAGGGTAAAACAGAATTTCATAACAAAATAATAGGAGAATAACAATAGTTACTATATCATGTATAGTCATCTCAAAAGTACTTACTCCAAGGACAAGATATGAGTATAAAAATTCTCTAATTGATGATAGCATGAAACTTCCTTTTCAATAACTAAGGGATTCAAATCATATAACTATCTTGGACATTTTTTCCTCCTTTCCTTTCATTCACTGGCTTTTTGCCCCCTACTAGTTATTTCTTCTTTTTAAACAGTTAATTCCCATTTCACAAAATCTATTACACAATTTAGAACTTATTTACCCTTTTAGTTGCTCACAACTGGGAGGCAATATGATAATTACATTGATGAACACGGTTTCAAGTTGTGCCCATTTACCTATAAATGTCTCTGATTTATCCATTTTTATAACTGAAGAGTAACCCATTGCATCAAAGTACCATATCTTTTCAAAATCATTCCTCAGCTGATTTAAAGTGCCTGCAAGCAGCTTAAACTTCCTGCAAGCAGCTGCAGGGGCCGGGGTTTCAATCCTTTGGTCTGACGTTGTGTCCAAGATGTAGCTATTAAAAATTGTGTTGCAGGGGCTGGGGATATGGCTCAGTGGAATAAGCACTTCTCTGGCAAGTGCAAGGGCCTGAGTTCAGTCCCTGGTTCTGCCAAATAAATAAATAAATAAAAATTGCTCTGCTATAAACTTGGGTGCATATATATCATTGTGGTATGATGTTTTTTGTTTTAGGACTCTATTAAGAAGCTAAATAGGTGGGCCAAATGAAACCTCAAATCCCACACTGTTTTCCGTAGTAGTTGCACAAGTCCACATTCCCACCAGCAATGGAAGGGTGTTCCAATGTACCACATTCCCTTTAGTATTTATTAGTTGATCTCTTAGTGTAGTCATTCTTTCTGGAGCAATATGCAATTACAATTTTCTTTATAATTCACATTTCTTGAATGACCAGTGATGTTGCATATTTTTCATATATTTATTTGCCATTTGAATTTCTTCATCTAAGAATTGTTTATTTTTTATCTTTTATTTTTGTTTTATTGAAGTACAAATATCAATGAGACAGTTTTAAGATACCTTGACGAGATGGATTTGATAAATTAATGCATTGCAAACTGTTTTCATAATGTTTTGGTATCATAGAAGGTACATACATGATATTATACTTACAGACATTATTATACCATATGTCTCTTATCAGTAGAGTGTTGCTCTTTGCATATCTTATTTTTTATACCTGAATTACATCAAAGTATATTCATGTCAGATGCCCATTTTTTATTACATCTTTCTTATGTTTCGTATTTTTTTTAGGGAAGAGTCTACAGTGTGTTCAGGGTCTTACTACTAGATTGGACTCAGAGTGATCTGCCTGTTTACAGCCTCCCAAAAGCTGGGACTACAGGCATACACCACCATGCCCAGCCTCAATTGCCATCTCAGCAATGGAACCTCCAGCACCTGAACTTTTATCTGCTGAGCTGTTTGGCTGGCCCTGGAGTACGTCTTTCAATTTTGGGGGTCTGAGTTTTTTTAATTCTTTTTATGTTCTGGATTTCAGTGCTTTGTCTGGAGTTTGATGGGCTAAAATTTTTTCACTCTGTTTTTTGTCTTTTCATGCTATTGTTGATTTATTTGTATGAAAGTTTTTGTGGACTAAAGTGACTGCAAGCAGCTGCAGGGGCCGGGGTTTAAATCCTTTGGTCTAACATGCCGGCCCCGCCCCTGGAGAAAGCTGAGATGGTGATTGAGACTGGATGTGGTGGCATGTGCCTGTAATCTGACCCTTCCCTAAAATATAGAAAAAAAAGTCTTTTAATAAGATGGAATCACAGTCATTAATTCTTTAATGTATTTCACATGTAGTTTGGATTTTAATAAACTCTTTGCATACTTGGATGACTTCAAGAATTCCACGTACTTTATCTTTTAGTGGATTTAGTGTCTCTTTTAATATTTAGATCTGTAATACAATTTGACTTTACTGTAGTGCATGGTGAATGACTTGAGTCTAGTTTGTCTTTTGCATGTATAAAGCCACTGTCTAGATCACCATTTATTAAAGAGACCGTCGTTCTTACAATAAATATATTTGGATTCATGTCAAAGATAATGTGTCTGAGTATGTTTCTTCTTCGGTCTGCATACTCTAATCTGTTCCAAACACCCTACAGTCTGCTTTTTTCTCCCCTGTACCAATGCTAATTTTATCATAGTAACTATGTTGTATAAATTCACATCAAGGGTTGTGATGCCTCATGCCCTATCTTTGGTATCAGGATTGCTTTTGCTATTTTAGGTCTCTTATGCTTCCAAATAAATTTTATCAATGTTTTCTCTACCTGTCATATCTGGTAATGGTATCTTGATTATGATTGCATTACATCTGCATAACAAGTTTGGGACGTTGACCACTTTCACAATATTGGTTCTTTCTACCCATGATTAAAAGATATATTTCTCTTTCCATTTTTTTCATTTTGTATACAATCTCGCTATGCTTCTTTGACTTGTAATGATACTTCTGTTTTCAGCCTCCTCAGCATGGAGATTACAGGCATGTGCCATCACGCCTAGATGTGCTTGCCTGCTCAGCATGCTAAATGTGGGGGTGTGTTGCTGGCACAGCATGCCATAATGAGTATCAAAACTTAGTCCCTAGACAGGTAGCATTAAAGCTCCTGATGAAACATTTTAGATGTTTTGAGCAGAAAGGAGAGGTGACACCAGAGTTTAATTTTCCTAGTTAATTTGTGCCTCATACAATAGCTCTGCTATTAAAAATGAAGTGATACACTGAAGACGTTTTACTATGTTATATGAAAGTTACTGCTAACTTCTAGGATGCTGTTAATTCACTTTTATTTGCATAGCTTTGTTTTTTCCTTCTTGCATTATCCATAGGCATAACAAGGTTAGGTGTCTAGCCACCCTTCCCTTCTGTTCACTTAGAAAGCTTCCTGTTAACTAGAATGTGCAGAAGCCTGTTTCCTACTGAGCAAATAATGGTTTGTTTGCAGCTCACCAGATGTAAAATGTGCTCTTCTATAAACCCAGAACTAGTTACATTTTGGAAAACATTAATACTTTTGAAGGATATAAAAGAGGCTATTTGCTTGTATGCTTCAATATTCAATATTACTATGTTTTACTGTAGAAAACTGAAAGCAGTTTGACTTTTAAAAGAGAAAATTTGTTGAAAGATGTTTTTTTTGTTAATTTTATTGTCATTTTACCCAATTTTGGTACCTTCATAAAGCATCCTCGTCCCACTGATGATTGATGATTACCAAAAGATCATTTGATTTTAATAATCTACAAATAAGAACACCTCCCAAAAAAACCTAGTCCCTGCACTTGCCTAAGCAGGTGCTTAGTCCACTGAGTTATCTAGCCAGCCCTTATCTTTCCATTTTCTATTCTCTTCTTTGATCTTTTCTGAGTACTGTAATTCTCAATATGCAGATATTTCACTTCCTTTTTTTAGACCAATTCCTTTTATTTCTTACTTTAGATGGTACTGTTAAGTGTGTTGTTTCACTAACTACCCTGCCAGTGAGTCTGTTCTTTTGTACAGGAATGCTGATTAGTAAGTGTTGACTTTGTGTCCAGCTATGGTACCAAATTTGATTATTAAATCTACAAATATTTTGGTTGAGTTTTTAGGGTCTTCTCTGTATAGCATCATGTCATCTGCTAATAATGATAACTTTTGTTTCTCCTACCCTTATCCCATTTATTTCCCTCTCTTTTCTAATTGTTTTGGCTAATGTTTCCAGAACTATATTAAACAGGAGTGGGAATAGTGAAAATCCTTGTATGGTTCCTGATTTTAGAGTAAAAACTTTCAGTTTTTTCCCATTTAACCTGATGTTGACTGTTGATACATCAAAAATGTCTTTTATTAAATTGAAGGACAAACCATCTATTCTGATTTTCTGTACTTTTTATCATTAAGGAGTATTGGATTTCATCAAAAGATTTTTCTGCATCTGTCATTTTTGTCTTTGGTCTGTTAGTATAGTGCATTACATTAATTGATATGAATTTGTCGAGTCATCCCCACATACCTGATATGAATCCCTCTTGGTCATGGTGTATAATCTTTTGGATGATTCACTGCATACTGTTTGCTAGTATTTTGTTGAGGAATTTTGCCTTAATGTTCATGAGGGAGATGGGTTTGTAGTTCTCTTTTTGTTTGGATCCTTCTCTCATCTTGGTATCAGGATCTAAGTCTGGCTTCTGACATTGCCAGTCCTAGGGATAAACCACTACTATTATGGACTACTGGACTATATTGGATTATTTTGGTGAATTCACACACTTAAAAATTTTAAATGGCAATGGAACACCTATCTCTGACAAAGTTAACAAAAAAAGGGAAACAAATGGAGGACCATTTTGTATCTGTATATACCAAGTAGTTTGGGTAGCTATGCACCTACTTTCTCTTAATTCAATGAGGAGAAAGATTTGTATTAATAGTGTTTGGGCAGGATATCATGTCTGCTACTATGAATAACCACTATGAAGACAGCAATATGCAATGTATTAATTATTGCAACTGTTCTACTAATTGGTTTTGAAACTGTCTCATTGTTATTTGCTTCTCAATAAAATTATTTAAAAAAATTAAAGGATTTAAGTTTGGAAATATTACTTACCTTTCTATTTCGTTAAGGATATTGAAGAGCATTGGCATTAAGTCTTCTCTAAGTTTCTTCTAGCATTTAGCTCTGAATCCAGCAGGACCTGATATTTTCTTTTTTGGTAAGTTTCTAATTATATATTGTATCTCATTAACTGATATTGGGTTATTCAGAATTTTTATACTCTTGATTCAGTTTTGGTAGTTCGTAGCTATCTAAGAATTTGTCCATTGTGTTTTCCATCCTCTGTATAGTAGATTTTCAGAGTTAGTGTTGATCTAAATTTCCACAGGATCTGTAAAGTTTTCACCTTTTTCATTCTTAATTTCACAAATCTAAGGTTTTTATTTGTTGTAGATTTTCTTTTTCTTGACAAAGTTGAGTAGAAGTTTATCAATTTTATTTTTTTATTCAAAAAACCAACTCTTCAATTCATTAATTTGTTCTATTGTTTCTTAGTCTCAATTGCTCTAATTTCTGGTCTGGTCTTTATAATGTCCTATCTATATGGACTTTTGACTTGTCTTTTTTTTTTTCCAGAAGCTGGAGTTACAGAACTAAATTGTTCATTTTTGCTTGTTCTGTTTTCTTCATATGAGAATTCATTGTTCTAAATTACCCTCTTAGGATTGCTTTCATTAACTCACATATATTCTGATATGTTGTATCTGTACTCTTATTTAGTTGTAGATATTGTTTAATAACTTCTTGAATTTCAATTGCAACCCACTAGTTGTTCAGGAGGTGTTATTTAATTTTTATGGAGATTTACATATCATTTTGTCATTAATTTCCCGTTTCATTGCACTATAGTTAGATAATATGCAGGGATTAATTTCATGTTATTTCCATGTACTTAAGGATTTTCTATGGGCATGGTCTATTTCAGAAGACATCTCATATGTAATTGAGAAGTATGTTTCTTCTGAAGTGGAACACTTTATAAACTTCTACTAGTTCCATTTATTCACAATTTGGTTCAGTTCTAATATTTCCTTGCTGATTTTTTTACCTATTCAATTTATTTTGATGATGTTGTTTCCATGCTACAATTGTTTTATTGCTTATTTGTTTTCATGTCAATTAATGTGTTTCTAATACAATTGAGTGCTCATATATTTGGTGCATATCTATGGTTGCTATATTTTCCTGCTGAAATTTTCATGTAATAAGCATGTAGTGACTTTCTTCATTTTGTTTGATCATTCTTGGTTTAAGATTCATAATGTGAGCAAACTGAATAGTTATTGCTACTTTTGGCTTTGTTCCTATTGCATGGAAGATTGTTTTCCATCCTTTTACATCCAGTCTATGGGTTTCTTTTTAAGTTAAATGTGTCCTTGTATATAGGATATTGTGGGATCTTGTTTCTTGGCTTACTCTTCTACTATCTTTATTTTCAAGCCATTGACATTGATGGTTATAACTGATATATAATGGCTCATGTTATGATGTTTTCTTACTTCTATTGGTTCCCTAATTTTCCCTTCTGTTTAATTGCTTGCCCTGCCTTGTAGTTTCTATCTATTGTTATTGTAATTGTGCCCATTTTTACCTCTGTCAGGATCATATTTGAGAACTCTTTCTAAGGTGTGGTTGGTGGTCATGAATTTATTTAGTTGATCATTTTCATGACAGTATCCTATTTCCCTATAGATTTTTAAAAATAGTTTTGAAAAGTACATCAATCTCAGTTGCAAGCTGCTTCCCTGCAGGACTGGTAGTATTTTAATCCAAGCTCTTCTTGCCTGAAGTATTTATTTTGAGAAGTCTCTTGTGGTTTTTTGGGCCTTCCTTTATAAGTAATGTTTCATTTTTTAAAAAGCTTATACTATTCTGTTCTTATGTTGAATTTCTGAGATCTCTATTATTATATGCCTGGGTCTAGATTTCTTTTGACCATGGTATTTGGAGATCTATATGCTTCACTTAACTGTATGTCAGATTCTGTTCCCATGTTTGGAAAAATTTCTGCTATGACTTCAGTAAATAGATTTCATATGCCACTTGTATTAACACCTGCTTTTTTGCTGATTCTTGTCAATCTTAAATTTTCTTTACATTGTCTTGCAGCTGCTGAATAGTTTCATGATTCTTTGGTATTTTTAAGAGAGTTTTTTTCTTTTCACAAACATAAGACACAGTCCAATCTTCAAGGTCAGAGAATCTAACATCTGGTTTTGCCAGCTTTCAATGGAAGGGTTAACTTCAAGAATATCTCCATGAATCTCTTTCATGAATTCTATGTTTTTCCTATATTGTTCACTCAAGGTTTCTATGATATTGCTATACTTCTATATATTTTTTGTCTATGTTTATTCTAGTTTTTCTGATAAATTCCTTCATTTTTCAAGTGAGCAATTATTTATGATCTGATTGTGTCTATATCTTTATGGATTTGTGTCTTTAGCTGTTCTCATTTTAGGAATGTTAAAGGCCAGCCAAATAGCTCAGTGGATTAAAGCAGCTGCAAGCAGGCACAGGGGGTGGAGGTTTGATCCCCAGGCTTACCATGCTAGCCCCACCCCTGGGGCATGGTGACATGGCAATAGAGACTGGGCATGTTAGCACACACCTGTAACCCCACCTCTTGTGAGGCTGTAAATAGGCAGATGAATGTGAGTCCGATCTAGTAGTGAGACCCTGAAAACCCTGTAGACCCTTCCCTTAAATACAAAAAAAAAAAAGAAATGTCACAGGTGTGTCTTCCATTTTCCTCTACCTTGATGAACTGTACTTGTTCTGGAAAGTTTGGAGGTCCGATAATGTAGCTTGCTTTTACATTTTGTCATTTTCTATTACAAAAATTTTTGTTGATTCTGTGTAGACCCTTGTGTTATTATAGTAGGTAGCAATACCAATTACGTGATGTCCTTCCTCTCTAGAAAAAGTCTGTACTCTAAGGATGTCTTCTGCTTAGGAACTTCCTACAATCCTGTCTTCTAAATTAAATGAAAGTGATGTTGGTATCTGTTTGCCTCAGTCCTAATTCCTCTATTGTTCTACTCTGATAAGCTTATTACACCAGAGCTTTTGAGTATTGTTATAGAAAGGAGAACATACCGACAACCTAGTTAAAGTAGCATAGTTAGCAATAAGAATAGCATAAAACACAGTTAAGAAACTGACAAACTGTGGTAGGTATTAATTTTGTACTTTAAACCATAAGAGCAAAATCTATACTTATATATCAGAATCAATCATAAATTAGGAGCTTCTATGCAAAGCATCTACTTTTCTAAAAAATAATTTTATTGAGAAACAAATAGCAAAGAGACAATTTCAAAGCTGATTAGTAGGACACTTTCAGTAATTAATATACTGCATGCTTGTCATTCCGATCTTCTAAATACATACTGCTTGTCATGACAAACCAATTATTGCCATACTGTCTCTTAAGTAAATATTTGCTTTAAAAAAGAGGAAAAAGAGACAAGAAAAAAATGTAACAAGACTGTCCTGCTACAATGCTGTATATGGTTAGATTTGTAAATCTCTGTGTAAAAATATGTAATTGTCTATTCATATTTTAATTCTTTTTATTTTTTTCTTCATATTTTGTAGGGGCTTAAAGGTTAATATATTAATACTTGATGGAAAATACCTGTTCCATGTTATACCTAAGATCTTTGATATTCAGACAGTTAGGTTAAACCCAACTGCATGTGTTGTAGGATAATAATAAGCTTCTCTTCTTGAAGGTTAATAACTGAATTTTGAAGATCAAAAATTAGAGAAAAGAGCTGCAACGACAGCCAAGATTTCAGCCCTAGCCTTACAAGGTTAGTGAAGACTCAGGACATAGGAGAATCTATACTGTAACATCATGTAACTCAGTCGTGTCCCAAATTTTCTGATCAGGAGATTATGGGACCACAGAGGAATGTGATCAATGATGTACAGTGTGATTAAGGAGAGTCACATGGAGAGAAAACATTCTCTCAGGCTTTCACAGAGCAAACTGATGAAGCAATGGCCATGACTCATCCACATGGCTGATTCAGTCAAAGGATCTACAAAGTGCGGTACAGCTTTTTGGGATAAATCCTGAGGGGACTTGACTGACATCATCAGATACAAGAGTTACATTTCTTGTTATATAGGTCTTGATTTATCTTGGTCTTACATCCAGCAGAAAAATATAAAAATGAAGTATAAAAAGTAAAGCCATATTAATATGCTGAGCTGTAGGAGGCTCAAGTCAACAATTTCTGATATTATCAGTCCTATGGATAACCCACTACTATGATGGACTACTGGACTATATTGAAATATTTTGCTGAATTTATGCACCTGCGATATTTAAATGACAATGAAATACCCTTCTATGACAAAACTAAGCAAAAATGGGGATACAAATGAATGATCATTTTGTATCTGTATATTCAAAATTAAGAGAATAGACACATTCTCTTAATTCAATGAGTGAAAAGATTTGTTCTAAAAATGATAATTAATACATTGCACATTGGGATTTTTTTGTCATTTTGAGACAGGGTCTCACTGTGCAGTTCAGGCTGGCCTTAAGCTCACTTTGTAGCTCAGGCTGGTCTCGAACTCACAACAATCCTCCTGCCTCAGCCTCCTGAGTGCTGGGATTACAGGCATGTGCCACCACACCTGGCATACATTGTATATTGTTGTATTCTTAGTGGTCATTCATAGTACAAGATGCATACATGATATCCTGTCCACAAACATTATTAATACAAATCTTTCTATTTATTTAACCTTTCAAAGAACCAGCATTTTTATGTGTTAATTATTTGAATTGTTTTCTTCATCTCGATTGAATTAAGTTGTGATCTATTTTTTATAATATCCACTCATCTTTTGGTTTTTGGTTTGGTTGGCTTTTCCTCTTCTTGACATTTGAATTGCATCATTAGTGTATTTATTTGTTCTTGTTCTGTTTTCCTAATGTGTGAGTTCACAGCTATAAATTTCCCCTAAGATCTGCTTTGATTGCATCTCCTATTTTCCAATATGTTGTGCTTGAATTGTCATTTAATTATAGATAATGTTTAATTTCTTATTTAATTCCATCCATGCCCCATTTGTTGCTAAGGAGGGTCTTTTTTAATTGTCAAAAATTTCAACCAAACTTTTGAACAAATGAACTTATTAGATATATACAGTGTTCAATTGAACAACTTATGAATACACATAATTTTCAGCTGCATATAGGACATTTTCTAATATAGACTATATACTAGTCCATAGGTCAAGCTTAGAAAGCAGAAATTATCCCATGTATGTTGTCTGATCATAGTGCAAATAAACTGGAAATCAATGACAAAAGAATCCACAAAGCCCTGTCAATACATGAAAATTAAATAACACCCTTCTCATCAACTAATGCATTACAGATGAAATCAAATAAGAAATTAAACAATATCAAAAGTCCGACAAAATTTCAAGCACAAATTACTGGAATTTCTGCATTGCAATGAAAGCAGTTCTTAGAAGAAAATTCATAGTAGTCAACTCACACATAGGGAAATCTAGCGAGAAAGAATTAGCACCATCATGTGCACCTTAAGCTTCTAGAAAAACAGGAGAGATCCAAGATCCTAGCCCAAAGACTGTAGGAGTGCATAAAGATTAGAACAGAAATTAATACAAATGTGACAAAGAAAATAGTACAAAGAATTAATGAATCAGAAAGCTGTTTTTTTTTTTTTGAAAGATTAGCTAAAATTGATAAACCCATAGCTAATCTCATGAAAGAAAGGGAAGAAAGAACTCAAATTCAAGCAATGAGGAAAGAAAAGGTTGATATTTCTACAGCTCATGTGGAAATTCAAAAACATCATCAATTGCTACTTTGAAAATATTTAATCTCACAAAATTGAAGACACAGAGGAAAAGTACAGATTCCCAGAAAGGCACAATTTATCAAACCTGAATCAAGATGAAATAAAAATTCTGAATAACACAATATCATCAAATGAAATTGAAAATATAATAACAAAACTTATTGACAAAGAAAAGCCCATGTTTTATTGGATTCGCAGCAGAATTCTACAAGAAATTTAGAGAACGTTTAATTCCAGTACTTCCAAAACTCTTCAATGACAGTGAAAAGGAAGAAATACTCCCAATATCATTCATAGAGGCAAGTGTTATAGTGATAACAAAACCAGAGAAACATTCAACCAAAGCAGAAGCAAAGTTCAATGTCCTTCATAAACATAGGTGCAAATACCCTCAGTGAAACACTAGCAAATAGAATACAGGAAGTGATCAAGAAGATTATACACCATGATCAGGTAAGATTCATTCCAGGTATGCAAGGATGGTTCAACGTATGCAAATGTATAAATGTAATAAGCTATATCAGTAGAATGAAAACCAAACTTCTCATGACCTTCTCAATTTATGCAGAAAAGACTTGACAAAGTCCAAAATTCATTCATGAGCAGCGCTCTACAGAAAATTGGGATAGATGGCCTCTACCTCAATCTGATAAAAGCCATAGTCCAACAGCTGACATAATTCTAAATGAGGAAAAACTGAAATCTTTTACTCTCAAATCAGGTACAAGACAAGGATACCCTCTATCACCAATCCTATTTAATACAGTTCTAGAATCATTAGCTAAAGCCAGAGGACAAGAGAGAGAAAAAGTAATAAGAATAGGTAAAGAAGAAGTGAAACAATCATTATTTGCAGATAACATAATACTCTTGGAAGACCTGAAAAACTCCACCAAGAAGCTACTAGAATTAACAAACAAATTCAGTAGCACAGCAGGTTACAAAGTTAATACAAAAACATAATAGCATTCCTCTACACTGATAACAAACTCACCAAGACACCAATTAGTGAAACAGTACCCTTGACAATGGCATCCAAAAAACAAAGAAGTACCTAGAAATTAATCTAAGGACATAAAAGATCTTCGCAGTGAAATTTACAGTACTCTGAAAAAACTGATAGAAGAGGATATGAGAAAATAGAAAGATATTCCTTGATTCTGGATAGGAAGAACCAAAATTGTGAAAATGGCCATACTCCCAAAATTATTGTACAGCAAGTCCTATCAAAAGACCACCAACATACCTCACATATATATAGAAAGCATTCCTAAAATTTATTTGGAACCTGAAAAGTCCTAGAATAGAGAAGATGACATTGGGCAACAGAGCAAGGCAGGAGACATTACTATCACTGTCTTGAAATCATACTAC
This sequence comes from Ctenomys sociabilis, assembly GCA_004027165.1. Lineage (NCBI taxonomy): Eukaryota > Metazoa > Chordata > Mammalia > Rodentia > Ctenomyidae > Ctenomys > Ctenomys sociabilis. The sequence goes on along the minus strand of PVKA01005383.1, from coordinate 7,043 downwards.
AAAGCTACTGTGATTAAATAGTCATGGTTCTGGCCAAAAAAGCAGAGCCAATCATCAGTGGAATGGATTTGAAGATGTATGTACATCTAGAAACACACTCAGCCACCTTATTGTTGACAAAGGAGCCAAACATGTTCACTGGAAAAAAGATAGCTTCTTTAACCATAGAGTTAGTATAGATATACAGCTACTTTTGCTTAGTTCATTGAGAATAAAAGTTTGTGCTAATATTGTTTAGACAAGATATCATGTCTGCATCTTGTCCTCTGAATAACTACTGTGAAGACAAGAGTATGCAATGCATTAATTGTAACCATCCTACTAACCTGTTTTAGAACTGTTTCATGGCTATTTCATCTTTTTCCACATTAAAATGAATAAAAAATACTAAATGCTGCATATAATGTACTATACATAAAAACAGTTTTTATAAAAACATATAGAATTAGAATATTTAAAAAGTCTAATATTTTTAAAATTTCAAAACAAAATTAGGGCCCCAAAATTTAAAGACTCATTCCGAAAAATGGGAATCTGAGATCAATACACACTTTGGAGAGGAGGAAATACAAGAGGCAAATAAATATGAAAAAAATGCTCCACATAACTGGCCATTCACGAAATGCAAATTAGAATAGTAAGGAGACACCATCTTACCCCAGAAGGAATGGCTATTGTAAACATATCACCTTATAATAAATGTTGGAGAGGCTGTGTGGTAAAAGAAACACTTCTTCAACTATGCAAATCATTGTTGAGGCTCATCAAAAATCTAGGACTGGAAATCCCATTTAATCCAGCTATTCCACTACTGGGCTTTTTTCAGAAGAACTGAAGATATCGTACCACAATGATATTTGTGCACCATTTTTGTATTACTACAGTTTTTCCTAGCCAAATCTTGGAAGCAACCAAAATGCTCATTGCCAAGTGAATGGAAGAAAAAGATGTGGTATTTTTACACAATGGAGTATTACTCAGTTATAGGAAAAGATAAATGTGAAGGCTTCATAGATAAGTGGATGAAGCTAGAGGCTATACTCACAAGTGAAATAAACCATACCCACCTGGGTAAATATTGTATTGTCTATCTAGTGCAAGAAAATAAAAGAAGAAATATAATCTAAAAGGTATTACAAATGTAGTACAACAGAAAGAAATGGAACTTCAGGATTAAACAATGAAGGGGAGAGAAAATATCAACGATAAGAAAAAAGGTAAGGGAAAGCCATGGAAGTGTATATTCAGGGTGACTCAGATGCTTGCACTAAAAATCTCCATCATTATTTTGAAAATAGCAGTTAATTTGTAGAATTTTTACCTTGGCAAACTCTGTATGCTGATATCTGCAATCTAAGCAACTCTTTGAGGACAGCAATGTGTACCACAAATACTATGCTTGAATATCTGTCATCTTGGTCTTCTAAATGTGTACCATTTCTAATGTCATATCAGTTATTACTATACTCTGTTTAAAACAATTTTAAATAGTTACAAAAGAGAGAAGAACAAATATTTAACTTTTCTTGAAGGCAAGCATTAATATGAAACCATATATCCAATCTTACATAACTGTATCTGTTAATCTGGGCAAAAGATTTGAAGATAAAAATGGACAATCTTAAGCACTGTTAATCAGTTATTCTTGTTTTGAAAACCTGTAACATATGTATTGTTTGTATGTTGCCCTGTTTCTTTCCATGTTTTTTATTTTGATTCTTGCATTTGCTTTTACTTTTCAAGATAAAATTAAGTTGAAAACATTAATAAATAAATTTCCAGAGATCTAATACTCTGATAAAAACTGTACTTCACGGTTAGTATTGCAATGCACTCATAAATGCACTGGAGTTCTTTTCTAGAGTAGTTTATTTCGAATTAAACTGCCATGTGAGAAGTGAAACTAGTAATAGACACCAGTTACCAAGATCTCTATGATCACGGATGAGTGGATGAAAAACAACAGAACACACAAAAAAGAGAAGCTTGCATCAGATTTCAGTGAAGATTGAAAGCTATATCTTTCCAATATCCATCAGTATTGTTTGAAATTACTAAGAATACTCGAGGTAAAGTTACTTTTAAGTGGGATGTGGGGGAAGCTTGGTGGTATAAGTGCCTCCTGGCAAGCACAAGAAGTCGGGTTCTATCCTGATACTGGTACCACATGCTGTACCTGCTTCAAATCTGGGCATGGTGGTGTACACCGACAATGCCCGTGCTGGGGATGCTGTGACAGGAGGATCACTATGAGTCTGAGCTGTGTAGCAAGGCTCTGTATCAAAAAAAGAAATAAAAATTAAAAAAGATAAAGGGCAAGCCCCTTTCAGTTTTTATTTCTTTGAGTTCTTACACTGCCCCGTCTCAGCTCACTCCACTTTGACCCATGTAGGTGCCTTCTGACAAAAACAAAAGTAAACTGCAAGGAAGATGAATGACGTCCACTTGTGATCTGGATGTTCCAGCACACAATCACCCTCCGTGAAAGTTCCTATACAGTCTCATGCTCCCTTCCCCCACTCTGGTCTGGTGCAGTCTTGGTCCATGAGACAGCCCCCGAGTGCACTTCAATAAATGTACCTCACTTGTGTCAGTGTGTCTGGTCTGGTAATGCATGGATTCGGCCCAGATTTGACCTTTTATTTGGTGCCAAAAACCCGGGAGTGATGCCTAGGTTCAGGGCCCATACTGGTCCCTCCCGTATAGGATAATCGCTCTCTTTGTCCACATGTGGGGGACCTCTATGCGGACCACAAGCTTCGCACATTACCCACTGCTGTCGCCCACATCCAGACAACTCATTTAAACCTGTGAGTCCTTCCCTTCATTTATGTCTCTCTCTCCTCTGTCTCCTGTCCTGGAAACAGTCTGTCCTCTCCTCATTGAATTTTCCCAAAATTTCCTTCTAGCCTCTGCCTCCAACCTTCTCCATTGTGCCTCCAACTCATACTTGGATTGGATAGTCTCTGATTTCCTCCATGGTTCCTTCCAGGATTCTCCAACATCCTCTTCTGCTGTTTTGTTTTCTATTTCATCCTGACCTCTCCCTGGGGACTGCTATCTCTACTCTGGATGGCTCCCAGCTTACAGCTGGCCCTGGTCCTGCTCTACAAAGTCATGTCTACACACTCAGCCACTCCTTCCCCTGACTCAGCCTGCTTGAAGGAATTTGTCCCTATGTCCTCTTTTGGGACTCCTATGACAAGATTGTCCTATTCAGTCTCCTCTCACCCACCCTCCACACCGTCTTCTCACCACTGTGGGGAATTCTTCAATATCCTCTCACAACTATTCTTCTGTCTTAGCCTGTCTTAAGTCTATTCTTAGAGGACCCTTAGGCTTCTCGGACCTCAAAGTCAAAAGCTTATTTACCTCTGCCAGTCTGGCCACTATATGAATTATATAATGGTTCAGTCTGGCCACCAGATGGCACTCTAGACTTTAATACACTACATGATCTAGATAACTTCTGTATCTGCAATAATAAATGATAAAAAGTCCCGTAAACCCAGGTATTTTTCGCGGTTCGTAGCTGTGCACAACTCTGCATTGTTTGCAACCTTCAGTAAATCCCTCTTGCCCAAAATCGTAAGGCTCCTACCTTAGGAGACCTGCCCTAAGCACCATCCTTTCCTGAACTCCTAGATGACCCTCCCCCATGTCTCCTAGCACATCACCACCTGCTAATCCCCTCCTTCCTCCATATCAAAGGCCACCTACTCCTACCTCTCCCTCTCCTCCAACACTTGAGACTGCCCCGCCTGTTCTTTTTTTAAAATTTATTATTATTTTTATTGAAGACCAAATAGCAATGAGAGAGTTTCAAGACAAATTAGCAGGACAGATTCGACAAATCAATGCATTGAAAAATATTTTTGTAATGTTTTAGTGTCGTAAAAGGTGCATATATGATATTATACTTACAGACATTATTATAGCAGATGTCTCTAATCAGGGAATGAAGAGAGTGTGGCTATATACCTATCTTATTTCTCTACAGCTGATTTATATCACAGATTCAACAATTAACACCCTCTACCTTCTTATCTCCCCAGTGTCTTTCCATAGTACTAGAAGCCAACATAATATCTTGTCCAACCACTATTAGTGCAAATCTTGCTCCAGGCCCACCGGGCCAGAGGGACCCCTCCCAGCAATCCCCATTCCCAGCGATCCTGGGGCCCCAGAGCCAGCGCAACTCGGCCGGTGAGTGAGAGCTCCAGGCCCTGGCCTGTTCTCCATTCCCTCTCTACTTAGCCTGCCCTCTTCTTATTGCCCTTGAAGTTCTCTAACACTGTCTTTCCCCACCTGGTCGACTCTCTCCTACTGCACCCACTCTAAACATCTTTAACCGCAAATCCCCACCTCTGGGTTCTTTCCCTTGCGTCAGGTGGCAGGCGCTGAGGGTTTAGCCAATGTCTCCCAGCCATGGTCCCTGGCAGACCTTTCTCAGATAGAGAAAAGACTGGGCTCCTTTACCACAGACCCCAACACCTACACAAAGGAATTTCAGTACTTTACTCATGTGTACCAGCTAACTTGGAATGACACCTATGTCATCCTCTCCTCCACCTTAACATGGGAGAAAAAGGAGTCTGGCTGGCTGGCTCTGGAGGCACCTGTAGACAAGGCCCACTGCATGAACCCCGCCTCCCCACCCTCAAGCCCAGGTAATCCCTAGGCAAACTCCAAATTGGAATTACCAACCAGAAGGGCCATGTGTCAGCACCTGGGACCAAATGTTCATCTGTTTGATTGCATGGCTCAGAAAGTCTTCACAACAGCCTGTCAATTGTCACAAACTGAGAAAAATTACCCAGGGTCCAAATGAAAATCCAGCTGCCTTTATGGCATGCCTCTTGGAGGCTCTCACCCACTATACCCGTGTAGATCCAGCTAGACCTGAGATGGAGCTAGTTCTAAATAACCATTTCATTTGCCATTCATCTCCGGGTATTATGAAAAAGCTCTAATGACTTGAAGACAGCTCAAACACCCCCCAACGAGAGCTCCTAAACCTGACCTTCAAGGTCTGCAATGGCAGGGAAGAACAAGAGGCCGAAAATAAATAGGCTGTTACAAAAAAAGAAGTACTAGTTCCTGGCAGCTGCCCTTGGGCCCTCCCAACAAGAAAAGACTCCCAAGCCTAATGCCAAATCACCCCTGGGACCCTGCTTCAAATGCAAACAAGAGGGTCATCGGGCATGAGAATGACCAAACCCCAGTCTGCTCCCAGGGACATGTGTGCACTGCAAACAAATGGGCCAATGTATTATGAAATGTGTCTCACTCAAAAAGGGGGAAATGTCTGTCATGAAGGGAGACAAGCAGTGCTCTTAGTTCCTACTAAGGGTCTCTCAAGCTTACCTTGGAGGAACCTAGAGTTGTGTCCAGGTGGCAGATAATCCTGTATCTTTTAGACACGGGGACTTCCTGGTGAATCTTCCCATCGTATCAAATATCAATGTGGTCAGAGGTGAGGGCCACCCCATAGACCACCCTCAATGGGTCATATACCCTGATTAAAAGGATTGAAATGTTTACACACTCATTTCTCATTATGTCCACCTGCAGTGCACTCCTATTGGGGCATGATGCCCTTACTAAACTCTACATTTCACTTTCTTTACCAAAACACTTGAGCCCTAAACTCCACTGAACCTACTACCCTCTAATGCCCAAGCAACCCTGACCTCTCTTATGGATATTCCTTTTGATAGGTCAATACCCAGATATGGGACACTTTCCAGCCTACCATAGCCACATACCATACAGCAATTAAAATAACCCTTAATGACCTAAACCTATTCCCAAACCACCCACAATTCCCCATTTCACTTAAACAGACTAGGCATAAAACACCTAATAGATAAATTACTTAAATGAAAACTTCTAATACCAACACACTTCCCCTACACACCTCTACCCTCACTTTTATGAAGCCTAATGGATCCTATAGTGTAGTTCAGGACGTAAGACTGATCAACCGTATGATTCAGCCAAGTACTCCCATAGTCCACAACCCATACACTTTGCTCAGCAAAATGCCACAAAATACTACCCACATGTCAGTGCTCAACCTTAAAGGTGTCTTTTTCACCATCCCCCTCCACCTCTCCACTTACTCTCTCTTCACTTTCATGTGGGAGGACCCTGCCTCTTAGCTGGCTACCCAGCTCACCTGCGCAGTCTTCCCCCAAAGATTCTGGGATAAACCACACTTCCTTTTATGAGTTGTGGCTTCTGACTTAACCCAACTCGACTTGCCCGAGCACCCTCCTCCAATACATACATGTCTTGCTCCTTTGTAGCCCCTCTCTCTCCTGTTCCCATACTCACACTGTCCTCTGCAACTTTTTAGCACAAAGGAAATATCAAGTTTCCAAATACAAAGCCCAGTTGTCCTTAACTTCAGTCAGATATTTAGGTTTCCAGCTCAACCCATCAACACGACACCTCACTACAGACAGAAAGCAAGCCCTCAGGAAGCTCACTGTCCCCATGAACAAACAACAAGTCTTTTCTTTCCTAGGTATAACTGGCTATTTTTGCTGTTGGGTACCCCACTTCAGGGCCCCAGCTTACCCTCTTTATGAGAACACCCACGGTCCTCCAGAGGAACCCCTCAGCACTTCCTTATCTATCAAGAGGGCTTTCATAGATCACCAGGCTTCTCTCTTCAAGGCCCCAGCCTTGACTTTCCTGGACCTCGCCCAGCCTTTCCACCTGTTTGCAATGGAAACCTCTGGAATCTTGTGCCAGTACAAAGGACCCTCCCAAGCTCCAGTTGCATACCTATCAAAACATTTAGGCCATGAGATAAAGGATGGTACCCCTGCTTTTGTTTTCCATTTATTTTTATTTTATTAAAATACAAATGTCAATCAGACAGTTTCAAGACACCTTAACCATACAGAGTCGATGAATTAATACATTGCAAACTGTTTTCATAACGTTTTGGTACTGTACAAGGTGCATACATGAAATTATATTTACAGGTTTTTTTATAGCTGAATTATATCAAAGATTCAATAATTATTTAC